>JAUZST010068572.1:0-22132 GCA_034779995.1 Parotocinclus haroldoi | reverse complement strand
CACACACACACACACACACACACACACACACACACACACACACACACACACACACACACACACACACACACTGAAAGGAACGGGTAATAGAAATAAATAAAGAGTAGAATAAACAGCGGCGATTCTTTGGAGAGCAATTTTGTTCACTCGTCTTGTCAAGTGGAGCAAAGAGCTTAGTTTCTACCTCACATTATTATTGCAGCCTCTTGCCAGTTCCTCATGGAGACACACACACACACACACACACACACACACACACACACACACACTTTTTTGTCCTCTGGATATATATAATACATTCTCGTAATAGGAATCTGTTACTGAAATAAAACAGACTTGGCTTTATTACAGGAAATCAAAGGAATGTAGAGAACGGGAGAACATACCAAACTCGGGAGCCATGCTACTGTTTTCTAGCATATTTCAGACAAACCAAAAACCTTGTGATATGCTGTGCAGATTAAACACTGAACACATTTAGCTGAACCACTAACGCACTAGCACACTCTCAAAAGTTATTGTTAGAGCTGCCGGGACCGAGCCGGCAGCACAGGGTGCAAGTCGGGATCAGCCCTGGAAAGGTCAGTGGCCTGACACGGAGCACACACAAACTCACACGGGGGGGGCACTTTTATTTGACTGAGGACGCGGCTGCCCTTTAAACGTGGGAGCTAACTGGAGGACACGGGAGGGGAGAACATGCAAACTCTGCAAAGCCAGCTGCTGGGTCAGAATCCACCCCTCTGCATTTCTTGCGTGGTTCAGCTACAATGGGAGACAGGTGCATCTCTTTGAGCAAGACCCATCGGATCTTTCCCCCCCCCCGACATAGGACAGGGCGTTTAAAAAAACAAAAAAAAAAAACAAATGTGTGACGAGAAAAGAGAAAAGTCAGCTCTAACACATGAGGGAAATTTCTTTGACGAAGGCCTTTTCGTTCAAGCAGCAGGGTTATCATCTTCTTTATCTTTATTATTCCACCTGATTTTTGGACCCTCTTCACCTCCTACACCCGTCTGACCTGGTCTTGTGTGGTGACGACCGGGGGCCGATCTCAGTGGCGATTTGGTTACAACGGTATTAATGAAAAGACTCAACGTTTTGATTCAGGAACATGGAGTTTGTGTCCCAGGCGCCAATCCGACTCTCCGACGTTGACCAGTGGAAAAAAATAAAACGGAGACATACAATTTAGACTCAGAATAACTAAATAAGGATTTTGCACATTTTGTGAGGCTCTTGGGAGGCCCTTGGGTGGCAGCTCCGGGGCCCCTTTAGAGTTATGAATGGGACAAATAAAATGCTGAGCGAGTGGATGTTTGTGCTTGTACTTTGGGAGTTGAGCAGACCTGTACAACACACTACCCAGTTTCCGCAAGAAGTGCACAATCTAGTTTGCAATTCGTTTTTTTTTTTTTTTTTTTTTATGAGCAAAACATTGCCGGTAAAAATTATGAACGGACGGACCTCTCGCTCCTTATTGTAATAAACTTGCTTCCCTTATAGGATATTGCTGCTGTGCTGAGGTAATCATGATCGCAGGCTGGAACTCCCACCGTACTTCGGTTCTTCAGCTTTAGCTTTTTTCTTTCACCGTTTAGTGACCATCGGATCAATGTTCTTTTGTTTTAATGTTCAATGGCCAGGGTCTAAACAATTCTAATCAATTCTAATCGAAATCAATAATCCGTCTTTCAACTACGGATGGTCAAATAAAAAAAAATAAATAAATAAAAAAAAAAAAGGTTTAGCGTTATTTTTACCGCCGCGAATGTTGTTCTCATACTCTGTGTCTGTTCAATATTTATGACAACAAATGTGAAAGGTGAATGTGAAAAGGAAAAGGGTCTCTAATGAACACTGCACAACACAACCTAGAAGTGCTAAGTGCCGGTCATGTGACCTTCATGCTAACAGCTCCGGACCGGATTGACCCGCCTAGAGATTTAACGGGTTTCCAAATTTGCACCGCATTACCACTTCATTTTACCCGCTGGAAATGGATGTTTCTTCAACTGGACTCACTCCCTCTTAGTTGCGTGCAGCCAGCGAGGTGTTTACTTATGTGTATTCTGTATATTTTGGTCGCACAGTGTGTGTGGTCATTAATGTGAGCTTGTAACTGAAGAACAGCAGCGTTGGTCATTTCCTGGAGGCAACGGCAGGTGATCAGTTTAGGTGTCGGGTTGCTCTGTAGGTGGTGGCGTTGTAGGCGTATTTTCAGCCGGATTTCCGATGCCTTTGCTCAAGGTTTGCTCCCGGTTTTCGTGCTCAATGACCATTCACAGAACACAATCGATCGTAGGATCTACCGAAGAACTTCTTTCTAAATCCAGCATGGAAGGCCGAGATCCTCTGCAGACAACTGGAGACGGATTAAACAAGGTTACCATGTAACCATTAGCGTATTGTGTCATGCTAGTCCCAGACGTCTCAGGTCTGATTTGGCCTTTGCTTTAACACCGGCTCATCGTTTCACTGGCGGCCGCTACGTACGTCATCATAAGTCATAACACAAGCCAGAGTGTGAAGCTCGAGTGGTGTTAGCATTAAGTCCCAGTGCACTCGCTGTCCTTTTGCGCTAATCCTGCTCAGAACAAGCAAATGCCACATGCACACTTCAGAACACACTGAAGCGACGTGGCACTAGGCTAAGAGGCTTAAGAGACAAGTGCAACTCCCAGATCACTCAAGTGTGTATAAATGTGTGTGTGTGTGTGCGTGTGTGTGTGTGTAGACAAAAAGCAGCAGCAGGAGAAGACAAAAGCATCTGTCATTATAGTGTGAAATATTACTCATATGAAAATGCTCGGGCTGTACAGAAAAACAAACGCTGTGTCTTGCGCAGGTTACGGGTAAAACGACGGGATGTTATGTGAAATAAGGAACGGAAAACTAAGCAGATCGTTTAATCGAAACGATTCAGTAATTGATATACAGAGGAGGCTTTAAACGTAAGTAGATAACGCAAACCCAATGCAACAAATGAGATTAAAATATTACAAACTGCTCCGGTGTTTCTTAACTGTTAGGGTTAGAAATCAGACTCACGTGGGACCGTGGTGGCCTAGTGGTTAAAGGGCCGGGAGGTCCGGGGTTCACGTCCCACCCCTGCCACAGTTGGGTCCCTTGACTGGACTGTAGGACTGTAGGACTGTATTAACTGTAAGTGGCTCTGGATAAGGGCGTCTGCTAAATGCTATAAATGTAAATGTGTAAGAATCAACGGGATGATCTTAATCTTAAAACGCTGACACTCATCAAACTGTAATATATTACAAAACCATCTCTAAAGAGTTTGGACTGGACCTGGACATGAATCCATCTTGAAACCTCAAGATCATCGTCACCCCCCGCAGGATTGGACGACTAACAAAGGTCTCCCCAAGAGCGAAACGTTAAAAAAACCGAACCAGGGTCGCTTCTTAGCGACTATTGTCAAATTAAAGCTCGTTAGTCCACCGCCAGGAGAACGCTGAACATCAAGGGAGAGAATGGCAATTCAGAAGGTGAAACACGGTGGCGGTTGGATCTTGGTTTGATGCTTTGTTGCATCTGATCCAGGACGACCATAAGCACACAAAGAACGGGTAAAGAGGCATAAAGCAAATTTGTCGCAACGGCCAAGTCAAAGTCCGGACCTTAATCTGGTAGAAATATTGTGGAAGGACCTGAGGTCCAACGTCCCAGAGCTGAAGCTGTTCTGTACGGAGGAACGGGATCAAAGTCCCCCAAGCGGATGAGCAGATCTGATTCATGTACTCTTATCAACAACAGATATGTAATACTGGAACATTTTCCCAATGCATTACAGTACGTTTTAATTCGTTTGGCTGGATTCTTCCTAACGACGTTCATAACCTGTGTGAAAATCTTGTTTTCAATAGTCAATGATTGTGCAAACATAGAGAAAACGCAAACCTTCATTAATTAGCACATAACACGTTCTAAGTTCGAAGTCAGAACTGATCTGTTAGTGTGTCGTGGATGAAGGTCCTAGCAGGATCATGTCCTGGCAGATGCATGAGCAGAACTGATGATGTTATTCAAATGCAATCAGAGGAGATTGGACGTATCTCCAGACAGATCCCGTAACATGTGGCTGATGCAGTGGCTGTGCCCACGGCCGTCATGTTAGGAAACCGAGAGAGACGCTGGGAAGACGAAGAAACGATAATGAAAAAGAGATGTCCAGAGCAAGTACGAGTTAAAGAAGGAGCGAGACGATCCGAGACTTGTACTCGGTGCAATTCCTCCTCTCTTCTCTGCTCTCGGTATCTTCCTGAGTTTGTTGGTGGATCAAGTCTCTCATATGCCACTTGCACGGCTACTACATCAGCCACATGGTCTTGCGTGTGTTTATTCCTCCCCACGTCTTTGATAGCACGTCTCTTCTGATTGCATTGGATATCGTCATGATGTCCTCGATGTCTGTAACTTTAACCCACCCACACACACACACACACACACACACACCACAAGAGAAGCCGGCGATAGAGAAAAGATATTCACACGGGAACCTGCAAATATCTCCAGCCTCATACAGAATCGGTGTGGAAATCAGTGACTTTTTTTTAAATTTTGATTGAATTCGGATGTGATTAGCAAGTCTCCAAGTCTCACAGCTAAAGGTTGCTCCGAAGCCCAAGGGTGTCAGATTTGAGATTTAAAACCTTTGTGGTCCATTCTTCTAGCGGCCACCTTCGAACTCCATCTGAATTGCAGCCAGTTCGTGGAAGAATAGCTGCTGTTGATAGGAGCTTTCTGAGAAACCTGGGGCTTGACTTCTGAAAGTCCAGGATGAATTTTTACATTTGCTAATGAAATAATTGACATAATAACACGTCCTTACGTACAGTATCCCACGTATGGTCAGAGCTCGTATTGTACATATTCTAAATCCTGGTCTCTGCATTTCTGAGTCCATCATGGGGCGAGATAAGGAAAGTAACGGCGGAGCAGGAAGCAAAAAAAGAGGAATTTGAGGAATTCTCAAATGGGTGTTCTTGTGCCAGTCGGCTGGTGCCGACGGTCTAATAAAATAGCCTACCATGTTGGCAAACTGGGATAATAATAATAATAATAATAATATGAATAATAATAAGATGTATCGAGCCTTTACACAAACCCAAGGTCGCTTTCCAATAGGATTTCAAGAAGAGGTGGAAGAAAAATGTAATAAAAAAAAGATGTGTTTTCAAAGAGGTTTTGAAGTCAGAAAGAGACGTAGTAGAGTAGTAGAGCGCAGGGAAAGGGGAAGGGAGTTCCAGAGTAAAGGGGCAGCAACACTAAAAACGAGCGCCCGCCCATGCTCAATCTAGACCTAGGGGTTACCAAAAGTCTCCTGGCTGGATAAATGCAACTTTGGAGGTCAGAAACGTAAACAGGACCCAGGCGGTGAAGAACCGTAAAGGTCAGAAGAGTGACCTTATAGCGAATAGGCATAGCAATCGAGAGCCAGGAGCCAGTTAGAATCCTAGCAGCCGAATTTGGGACTGTTCGAGGGCAGTCCAGACATGAGGAAACAAAAAATGCATGGACAAAGGAATTAAAGGTGGAGCAACTAAAAGTTCGATGCAAAAGTGAATCCAGATGCCAGCCATATCTGTGTCTGCAAGATCATGCCGCGCCTCCTATGTTTTCGGAGGTATTTCTGATTTAGTTTGGTCTGCTTGTAAAAAAAAAAAAACAAAAAAAAACAATTCCTGCATTTCTGGCCTGCAGCACGTTCCAGAAAGAAGTTAGGAGAGCAATTCAGGACTATTAATACGGTAAAAGAATAAAATAACAATTAAGCAAGCCTAAACTAAAGAGGGGTGATCTCCCTCTCCTCCCTCAGAACCGTCGTTGGTCAGTATCTGATGGGAGCACGTAGGTAAGGGATTGCTTTATCCAGCCTTTATCCAGCTCTACAGTACGGAGTTACATTCATAAATACCGCTTAAAACTTTACTGCACAAAAAACAAGCCTCGTGTTATAACCACGCCCACAAGCTCCGCCCCCACTCCTCTGGGTTCGGAGGCATCTAGGATGGACCATCACCATGGAAACGGGGATTGTGCTCAGACCAATCAGGATTACAGGTCTTTTTTTGACTAAATGGACAGTGAACTCTGGATCAAAACAAAAAAAGGCCAGATTTTGATCACATGCTGCATAGATTGACAAGCCATAAAGCCAGGCTCCGTCATGGTATGGGGTCGGGTCAGGTCCGGGCCCTTGGTGAAGGTCATCAGACTTCTGTGCTTCAGCATGAATGCAGAAAAGTACTTTTCTTTTTTTTTTTTTTTTTAGAGCAACAAGATTTTAGAACAACACGAGCCGCCTAGAAGGCGAAATCATTTTAGGGAAATCTGAAATATCTCGGGCTCAGACTGTCTGCAATAAACTAAGGGTCAACGGGGAAATCTAAAGAGCATTCAAGAAATCTGAAATCGCTGCAAAATCGGACGTACAAACGTGTTATGTCTTTTCAAACTTACCAAAGAGGAGAACCAGAATTACTGGCATCCCAAAGACATTTAGGCAACATTTCCATTTCACTGGCTTTAAATATTTTGGACGGCTTACTTATTATTATTATTATTGCTCCTTCCTGTTAGCTGGGCAGGTAGCTTTGGGGCGGCCCTGGAGTTAAACGTGACGGTTTCCCGATCAGAAAAATCCAGGCTTCAGGTGCAGAGAGAGCCTTGAGAAGCTTTCCTTTTTCCGTTAGCTTTCTGTGAGATGATTGCATTCGACACTGAACTAAAATATTCTCACCCTCCTGTCTAGGTGAGTCAGTGAGCGGGGCGTCCAAGAGGACATGGCATCCTCTGTGTCCAATTGAGGCAATAGGCAAACTGAAATGGATGGAGTGCGAAGTGGATGGTTGCTCTTTATATGCTTCATGACTAACGGCTCAAAGCACTTTATGATGATTGGACTGGGTGCTACAGGTCAGCGGTTTCCGGAGCGGGACACACCGAGGCAGGATGCAGGCGATTTCTTCAGCACAGGAATGATGATCGTGTTCTTAATGCACTCAGGATTAAATGCCCGGCTCAAGTAGATGTTGCGAGATGATCAGCACATCCTCTAAGGTACCAGTACAGGTCGCCGTCGTTCTGCGGATTCCTTTTTGCAGAAGAATCTGCTGCTGACAGGTTAAGAACGTGTTTGGTGGGAGGACGGGAGGTCCTCCTTGGAGACTTGTCTCTTTGCACTCCAATTAGGGGATCGCCATCAGTGGAACTCAGCGATGGGCCCCTAAAAATGAAGAGTTTCAAACACAGTTTAAAATCATCCCAGGTTTCCCTTACATCCCATTTTATGGAATGGGAAAATAAGATCAAATTAAGGTCCATAAACACACAGGTCCAACATTCACACTTACAACATTTATCAGACGCCCTTATCCAGAGCGACTCATACACTCTTACAATCCAAGCAATGCTAGGTTAAGGGCCTTGCCCAGGGACCCAACTGTGGCAGAGGTGGGATTTGAACCCTTAAGGCTCCCAACACAAGGTTCCAGAAACACAACACCTGCCCTTCACATCGCACATCGTACCACTTCAATCGTCTTGCTCCAGGGCGGTAAACTCTGGCCCACCTCATTTGGACTGAGATGCACCCAGTGAATAATAACATTATGATAACTTTTATCAGTCATGGGTAGTAATGAGGAGGGTAAATCTGGACAGGAACATTTGGAAACGGGCAATTAAAAGTTCCCCCGGTCGAACGACATTCTGCTTATTTTTAAGTACTTTGCTACAAACAAAAAAAGGAACTTTTGTTACCTAACCAAGACATTTTTTTTTAAAACTGGAATGAAATGCTGTTCTGCAGAGAGTAATGTCATGTGGACTTCCTGAAGGTCGAGGGAAAATCCAGAGTTCGTTCCTTCTTTTTTTCTCCGTCTCTTTGACGGTAGCGTCACCATGACTGAGAAGATCGACCTCAACGTACTACCCCGTTACCTAAATTATTCTAGATTGAGCTTATTGAGACGAAGTCATTCAATCGAATAGAAATGTGTCCTAACGTTAGTTGTGTGGACGCCGTGGGGTTACGTTATTGTGTGTTATGTGCTGAATTGCTACTCATGTTATTTATACAAAGATGATCAGTAACAGGAGAACCAATGTGAAAACTAAAATACGTTTTCTGATTCACGCTGGTCCTTATGAACAGTTTATAATGCTTGTGCCGCCGGGTTTAGTGCCGAAAAACCTTACAAAACGAAATTTCGCCCTTCTGAAAGCTTGATTCCAACCAGCAAATGGCACGTGCACTCGTTTCTCACAGTTTCTTTGCGGTTCCAATGGCATTCTGCTAGGTGCCTCACTCCAAACAAAAAGTCCTAACAAAAAGTAACTTTTGTTTGGTTCTGAACCCATAAAAACGAATTTTTTCCTCTCCAAATGGTCCAACAGTTTATATTGGTGGCTCGCTAGGATTCGCAGAAGTGTGCTGTTCATTGGGCTTATCAAGATCGCCCAACCTTTTGCGTAAGACTACATTACCGTCCAATAGCGATAATGTTCAGACAGTCCAAACGTCCCGCCATAAGAGTCATCGACAGCTTGCTCCCTCTCTTTCTCTTTTGCTCCTGATTTCTGTCAGTCTCTCCACCACTTTCCATCGCTCGCTCTCCCTGTCATTTAAACGCAGGGTTTAAACACTATAATCTTTCATGCTTTTAAAACGTTCGGACGGGGTCGAGTCTCCAGTCAGTTAGATAATGTCCTCTCTCTCTCTCTGTCTCTCTCTCTCTCTCTCTCTCTCTCTCTCTCTCTCTCTCTCTCCTCTTCCTCCTTTTCCACTCACAGTGGGTTTCTTTGAAACGTATCTAATTAGCTGCAGGCACATCGTGTGGGTTAAAATAAATTGCGGAGCTGCAGAGAGGGTGCAGGTCAATAGCTCTATAAAGACTGGCACTGCTGATAATTGGGCACTTTTTTTTCCACATGCATGATTAAAATGCCAGCGCAGAGGGTTACAGGCACTTCCTCCACATCAGCCGAGAGACTGCAAGGTGTTTGCAATAAATCGTTGACTCCCTCTCTCTCTTTCTCTCTCTCTCTCTCTCTCTCTCTCTTTCTCTCTCTTTTTCTCTTTTAATATTTTATTTATGAGATGTTAAATGAATCAAGGTTTACAGGATCTTTTTCAATTTCCTCACAATTTCTGATACCCTGGCTGGTCTGATTTGGCTCTGTTGTGTTTGGCTGGTAGTGTGTGTGTGTGTGTGTGTGTGTGTGTGTTACTGTGGAAGTCTTATATCAGGAGCGCTGGCTTCGGAATGAATTATTAGTCAAGAATACTGACCCGTAAGGAGAACTCGGTCCCGGAAGGGGTTCAGTCAAGACAATTGATTTCTGGAGAACTCATTAGTCAGGAGTACTGATTTCTGGAAGAGGCAACGGTCAAGGGAACTGACTCGCGGAAGAGTCGCCGACTTGTGAAGAAGTCATTATTCAAGAGAACTGACCTCTGATGAAGCCCTCAGTCAGTAAGGCTTACATTTAAGAGAGTCTTTAGTGGAGACGTGCGCAGAAGTCTTTAGTCGAGAGAACTAACTTCTCAAACAGTCTCCAGCCAACAAGATCTCACCAGCCTTGAGATACGACTTCAAAAAGTATCATTAGTCCTGAGAAGTGACTTCTGAGGAAGTAGTCCCGTCAGGAGAAGCGCATTTTAAAATAATCGTTTGTCAGATCAGACCTTTGGAGCAGTTGCAACTTCTATGAACTGATCTGTGGAAAAAAAAACAACAAAAGAAAAACCAGTAAGTCAGCAGGGCGTATCTGGCCAGACAGGTCCAATTGACTTCCAAAGTTGATAGCAAGAACTGACTTGTGGGAGAGTCATTGGTTAAGAAGTGCTGGCTTTTAAAAGAATGAGCGGTCAAGGGAAATGAGCTCTGGAAAAGGTTGCTGGTCAGAAGGTGTGATTCCAGGATAAGTGATTAGCTGGGAGACTTTTGGTTAAGGCATTAGTCTGGAGACATAGCTGCAGTCAGTCGAATCAACTCCTGAAAAAGTCAGTCAAATTGAATTGCAAAGGTTGATAGAACGAACCGTAATTAGTCAGAAGGCCTGGCTATTAAAGGAGCAACTGACTTCTGCAAGGTGTTTTCCAGGAGAAATCAATTAGCCCAGCATTTGTATGAAAGCCTTTGAGATGCAAAAGCCTGAAAAAAGTCAGCATTTTGGTGGGGGGTGGAGTCGATAGTTTGGTGAACTGACTTTTGAATAAACCATCATCCAGGAGAACCAACATCTGGAGGTCTTATCTCTGGAAGAGTTATCATTCAGGAGAACAGGCTTCTGAGGAAGCCATCAGTTCATCCAAGAGATGACTTCTAGAGGGATTGTATCTGGAGTGAACAGAGAAAAACTGAAAAATAGTTTTTGGTCAAACAGGTCAAATATTTGTTTGATTTTTTTTAGAGGGTGTCATCCGTCAGAAGAACTGGCTATTAAAGGAATCATCAGGCACAGGACTGACTTCTAGACAGGCTGTTAGTTGGGAGATCTGACTTCAGGATAAATCCTTAGCTGGGAGATCCAACCTCTGGACAGCTTTTGGTAAAGTGGTTAGTCCGGAGACACAAACACTGGAAAAAGTCAGGATTGAACAGCTTTTAAAAAAGTCGTAATCTGGACAACGGACTCTGGATAAACCACGATCGAGAAGAAGTCATTGGTTTTGAGATCTGGCGTCCTGGAGAATTCATTTAAGAAAGCTATCAGCTATCAGAACAGGCTTCTGAGGAAATCATCCGATGGTAATGTTCTATCTTGAGATGACTGACGTGTAAAAACGACATCAGCTTACAGCACAAACGTTGACTATTACTAACCAGGAGGCGTTAAGTTTGAATCCCAGCTCTGCTAAGATGCCATGGTTTGAACCCGTGTGCATGGCTGTCAGTTTTGGGAAGAGGAACCAGGTTACCTGGTGATAACACCTGGGAGTCTCTGCTTTAAGGATTCAAAACTCATAGCAGTCCAAATCTGTGAACTTCCTTCAGCTGAGCAAGGAACCGTCCATCACTGAGAAGAGACGCTGACTGACAGAAAGTACGAGGAAAGAAACGCCGGAGGAAGGAAAGAGAAGAGGGTCGCAGAGAGAAGAAAGCTCTCACCTCTAAAAGTCATGGAAATGGCAGGTCACCTGCTCACACACCGGTCTTTCAAAGATTGGAAACTCAGTGTCAGCTTACATCGTGACATTGGTCAGTGTTTTTATACGTTAACTCTGCAAGAAAATGCTCTGTTACCCCACGGTACCAAGTAGACATCTTTTCCCGGGACTTGAGGACCTAAACCTTTCTAAACAACAGAAAATCCTTTCTACACCAGCACGTTTCCACTAACGATAACAAGTTAGAAAGTCAAATTCATTTATTTAGCGCTTTTTACTACGGTACATTGTCTCAAAGCAACTTCGCAATATTATATGATCCCAAACTGAGCGAGCCTAGGGCGACAGCGGCAAGGAGAATCCCTAAAAGTAGAAGGAAGAAACCTTGGGAGGAACCAAGACTCAAAAAGGGACCCTTCCTGCTTGGGGGGGCCTAGATGTTAATTGACATAATGAAGTTGTTTTAATAGTGAAAATGAAGTGGATAATCACATTAAAATCAGTAATAAAATGTTTTTAAAAAATAACGAAATAGATTTGAGATTGGAAGTGAGAATCCTCAGCGGTAAGTTCTTGGAGGAGCATCGTCTCCTGATAACTGAATGATGGAGGGAGTTCCTGCGCTCTGGTGGGACTGGTTACTGTAGATGAAGACCAGTAGAGTGATGCTGAGGTGGAGGAACGTCTGAGTGTGGAAATAAGAAGGAAACAAGGAGAATGCGTTTTATTGATGCTCTTGTAAATTGTGAAAATGTGAAATCCGTGATGGATCCATCAGGAGCTCCTAATGGTTCAGTGACGATGTTGGTCTCAGTATCGCTGTCAGAGATTTAGATTCATCCTCCAATCAGAACGCAGAAGGTCGGCCGAGGCCGAGGGACAAAATCATGACGTCTATCCAATGACTGTCAGGTTTTCCAGTCAAGGAATAAAAACTGTCCCGCTGAAGTGAACGAACTGCTCAGCTTCTACGGACAAATGCATCGATCATAGGCCGCATAAGAAAACAATTTCTTCAAATCTATGGCAGTGACGCTATGGGAATGTACGCCCCGAGCAAGGTCGCGTCCGGAAGACCCTCAAAAGACGTCCGCAGAGAAGCCAGGGTGAAAGTTTTTGCGTGACGCTTTGCAGAACGTCTTTTTGAAACATAAAACAAAAGCAAAACCCCAATACAATAAGCAGTCAAATAAAGTGAAACAAAATATTTCTACAGACGTCCAACTCGGGTCCTTGACAGACGTTCTGACAGTGAACCCGTTGTACGTCCACCACGCGTTTCGAGAGTGGTTCTGGACCGACCGACGTGATTCGAAGGTCCTTTCGATGTCGTGTGTTTGCTTGGATGCGAGAAGTTACCGAAATCGAGTCAGATTTGTGACAAGTCGCTGATTCCGAACGAACTCGAGCCAATGAAACGTTAACACAACTGTACATACGTGACCAAGCTTCTCTTGCACACACACACACACACACACACACACACACACGTCTCCAGCAGCGCTGTCATAAACTCACGTCTGCCTGCCTTTGATGGTTTTGTTACCTGTGCACTCGTTTCTCATCCCGCGCTCCCTCTCCATCCTTTGAGGGTCGCTCTTTTAATAAAGAGCATCTTTGAAATGTGACTCGACGACACACTATGACATGACATCACAGGACCCGAGAGTGAAGCGATCCAACGCGCCGTGTGAAGCTGTTATGATGTGTTGATGGAAACGCTGTTTGTAGTGCAGCGTATCGAGATCAGTGCGGCTGCTTATTACCGTCCCGATCGGGCAGAAATGATTATTATCATCATAGAATGATCAGACCGTTTAATCCCATGTCGATATGCTTTATATCAGTTATACTTGATAGGATAACGTCTTAGACATGTTCCTCTAATGTTTTTGAGCAGTGTATGTTGTACAAGAAAGAGACTGAGAGCCAGAAAAAGGGAAAGACCAGGTAAGGTGGAAATAAACAGAGAGAAAAAAAAAACTAAAGGACGTCTAAGATGAAACACTTAGAGATGAAAGACAATGAAATATGTAATATTGTTTGTGATGTAAAGCGATAAGAAGTGAACAATAAAGGAGAGAGAGAGAGAGAGAGAGAGAAGGATATGATAAACAGGACTAACAGGAAAAAGAAGAAAACAGACGAGACGAAAGAAGCAACAAACTGGAGAGAAAGAAGAGATTTTTTTTCCTCTTCCGAAAAGATTCGGAGAGGAACAAGAAGTAAAGAAATGCTGAAAGAAAGAAGAAACAGCAGAGAAGAAAAAAGAAGAGAAGCGTAAGAATATAAAGGTATAAAAAACTTTTTTTTTTTTAAATGTTGATCCGAGTGTGTTTATGATCTTGAGACAGAAGATCGATTTTTTTATTTATTTATTTTTTTTTCCTTGACGGTCAGACACAAGAAAACGATGCCACGCTGCGAGCGGTCTGACTTAGGGTCTTTGGGCTTTTTGATTTTTCGCTGCGCTGAGTGTATGAATGAACATGGTGATTGAGCAGTAATCCAGAAGCTGGGATCATATCAGCTTTGGCCTGGTCAACGGAGCAAAAGAATTGCAATAAGCATCGCGAAAGTGCCAATCTCTGTCGGTCGGCGTCTGTCTCGAACGCGCCGTGATGGAGGCCTGGGTGCTCTTTATTGCTGTTGTTTAGGATCACTATTGCTTATTGATTGGTGAATTTTTCAGAGCGGCGCGCTGGAAGAGATGCCGACCTTCTTGTTCCTCAGCCGGCAGGTCCGGGGAACTTACATTGACAAAGCCTGCGATACAAAAGTGAACCACTTTCTCTCATAATCAGAAAACCTTTCATAACACGCAGTCTAATTACTCAGACTGTAATAATAATCATTATGATTTAACTGTACCACGTGCATGTGCATGTACCCGGGGGGGTGTGGACTCCAGCCTTGTGAGATCTCCAGCTGAACCAGCCCCTGACCAGCTCTAGCCAGCTTCTGTTTGTCTCTCCCTGTTTTCAGAGCTCTCCCCAAAACTCGCCTGCTTTCTAATCATTTTGTAGGCTCATGCTACACTTAGTACTAGCGGTACAAGCCTGTTCTGTTAATAGACTTTGTGGTCCTGACAATGACTAACGACATATTCTGTTTTATTTCCAAGCTCATGTTGCAGTGCCAGTTCCAGCCCGCGCAATAAGATGCTCTTCCTCTTTGGCTCCACTCAAACTGCTCTTCTCTAATCGGTTCCAGTCACTCAGAGGGCAGGAACTCCCTCGATAATCTGGCTGACTGGGCGTGCCATGTCACCCCAACTTTCCCGCTAAAGGACACAAGGCCCTCGGTGTACTGGACTTGCATATGAAGGACATTACCGTATGCAGTATTTTATGTATTTATGATAGGGTGTCACGTGCTGCACAGTTAGCCCCCCTGTCCCCTCTCGGACACTTTTAAAGAAAGTGTGAAAGTGCACGTGCTGTTATGCAGGGGATGAAAGCGGGAGATCCCCTGGGGGGGGGCTCGGTGGGGTGGCTCCGCCGCCTCACAGCAAGAAGTTCTGTGTGGGGTCTGCATGTCCTCTCCGTGTCTGCGTGGGTTTACTCCGGGGTCTCCGGTTTCCTCCCACAGTCCAAAAACGTGCGTGCGAGGCTAACTGGTGTCTCTAAAGTGGCCCTTAGTGAGTGAATGTGTGCGTGACTGTGCGTGCGCGTGCCCTACGATGGACTGGTGGCTGGGCACCGGCTGGCCCGTGTGGATTAAGCGGAAGTTAATGGATGGGTGGATGCATATTGGAGTTTTTCCTTTTCACCCTCACCCTATGTTTGCTCAATTTGGGCTCATATAGCAGAAGCCAATAGAAAAGCGAAGCTGCTTTAAAGGCAGCGCTCGACTGTAAAAAGAGCTGTGGAAACAAACCTGACTTTGACAGCATACGCAGGTCTTTGTCGGGCATTTTCGGACGGCGGGTTCGAGGCTCTGGAGCTGCACTGCCACCGACACTGCTTACGACACAGCGGTGCATTTCTGAGAAACATTTAGAACATAAAATAATAGTTAAAAAAAAAAACCAGAAAACAAACCGGCATGACGTTCTGTGATCCCTTCCCATGGCACTGGTCCTGGCACAAACACAAAGCAGAACGACAACTACAAAGTACCGCATCTGGTCCCCATTTGGGTGCAAGAATGCATCTGAACGTTTCGTTTATGATTTATTTATCAAAGACTCCGAAACTCTCTGCGCTTTATGAGAATGGATTAGTTCACTATTGCCAGGGAGCCATCACAACCTTTATGATGCAGATGTTGACTCCCTCTGCAGACTGATCTCCATATAGAAGAGCGCAGAGATCCACCACCCCTGAACACACACACACACACACACACGCGCGCGCTCAGGTGTCCCTGGGAGTGCGCCCGGAGCTTCATTAGCATGGCTTTGCTGAGCCTTTGAACACACGAGTATTTATAGCAGGTGCTCATATCACAGAGCAAGACTTAATTACCGAGTCCCTGACACAAGGAGAAGAAGAAGAAGAAGAAGAGGAAGAAGAGGAACAGGTGATCGAAATCAAAGCAAGAGACGGAGAGCGAAGGACGGGTAAAGAACGGCACGGCGAACAGATAAAAGTGCAGGGGGCTAATAAGAGGAACGGCAGAGGCACGAATGAGAGGTACGAGAAAATAAATAATGAATGATGACAAGAACCGAAGATAAAGGAGAAAAAGAAAGGAGAGGAGGAAGATCAAAAGGGGGAAGGTGATATAATACAGCATGGGAGAGGTAGCAGGGAAAGATGAGATACAGGAGAACATAGGTGAGATTCATTCATGGGACACTTTATTAAATTCACCTCCTTGTTTTTTAGGCTCCTCTTCCATTTCGTTAGTTCCGCTTACCACTGGGGGCGTCGCGAAAAAGGCGCGCTTTTTGGTACCAAGAGCGCGAGGGTTTTGAATTTGATGCGAGCAGCAACCGGGTGACATGCGCCCGCTTGGGCTGGTCGAAAACCAGACGTGCCGCCGCATTCTGGGCCATCTGTACAGGCTTTGTCGCACAGACCGTTAGGCCAGTTGGAGTAGCTGAGGCGGGACATGACCGTGGCTTGTACCAAGCGTTGGGAAGCCTGCTGCGATGGGAACGGTCCGGTGTTGCACAGCTCAAAGCGGCATGACCGACTGACCGAGGCAACGTGGGCTGGGAAGGATCGCCGGTCATCAATCATAACAGCCAGGTTCCTAAAAAAACCAGTAGTTCAGTCTTGGACAGGTTTAGTTGAAGGTGGTGTTCCTTCATCCATGCGGATATGTCTGAGAGGCAGGCGATATCTGCGCCTCGATTAAAGGGTCATCAGGCGGGACCGACAGATACATAACAATGGTTAGAGAGGAGTGTCATTAGGATAACAATGGTAGAAAACCATGTGAGCGGGTAACCGTGCCCAAAGAGGTGGTGTAGCTGGCAAAGGGAAGGGGACCCGCCCAACACAGGGCCTTGGGGAACCCCAGTGGATAGAGAGTGGGCTGGGGGGCGGCTGTCCTATCCATAATACCTTGAATAAATGTTCAGAAGGGACAAAAGCTCTTCGACAGAGCCACAAGACGGCAAGGCACCTTTAGCTCGGCTACCATTAGTACCGAGCATGATAAGTGAACCTGAATGCTTTATTTCAACAGCTTTTTTAAAAAAGGGTTTACCAATGAAAAGTATCGCAGCGAAGATCAGTGAAATCTTGAGCAGGAAAGCATTTCATAGAAAAATCAGAGATTGGGACCGTTACTCCAGTCAAATTCATTTCTATAGCTTTTTACATAGCTATAGCATCGTCTCAGATCAGCTTTACAATCTTATATGGTCTTAAAAGGCTGATCCCAAACTGAGAAAGCTTAGGACGACAGTGGCAAGGAAAATCCCCGAAAGTAGAAGGAAGAAACCTCGGGAGGAACCAAGACTCAAAAAGGGACCCGCCCTCCATGGGGGGCCTAGATGGCAATCAAGTAATGACTTAAAATTATATTAAAGTCATCGTAAAATGAAATAAATAATAACATTCAAATCTATAATAATATCCAAGTCAGTGATAAAATAAGTAACAAAACAGATTTTAAAATCAGTCCTCAGCGGGAGGTCCTTGGAGCCACATCGTCTCTTAGTGACTAAATGATGGAGGGAGTTCCCGCACACTGGTGGGACTGGGTTCTGTTGATGGAGACCAGTAGAGTGAGGCTGAGGTGGAGGAACCTCTAAGTGTGTGGTGCTGGAACTGGTATGGGAACATCAGCTCGGAAAGAAAAGAGAAAATGTAGTTACTTATGGGTAAGATTTTGCCCTGTTTCACATCATCAGCATAAAAGAACACAGTGATTAGTGAGGGAAGTTTGTACCATTTGGGTCGTGGATAATTCATAGCACTGCACCAACACACCACGACCACACCATGTGGAGAATATTCCGCCAACCAAAGAGCACCTGACCTGCGGTGGCCTTGTGGGGGTCATGTGGGGGTCCTGGCCATTAGAGAATGGAATAAAGGGGACAAACAAAGCATGTCGAGAAACAGATGGACAACTAGTGCAGAAACAAGAAGGTGTACCTAATAAAGTGACTGGGAAATGAATATACTACATATTTATTTTTACATAATCTTATTGTTTAAAGAAATATGTATGTAAACATTTGAGAGGATTACAGAGAAGAGTAGAATGAGAAAAGATGAGAAAAGATGGGGTTGAGAGAAGAGAAAAAAAGCGAAAAGAGATCCGAAAAGAAAACGATGAGAAGAGAAGCTTGAAATGCTTAAAAAATGGGGAAAATAGTAAGTGAGGAAGGAAAAAAAAGGACAGAAAGAAAAGAGGAAAGAAAAGAAATAAAAGAAAGGAAGTCAAATGACAGAAAAGGAAATGACATTCATGTAGAAGGATAAACTAAAAGATGGGACACTATTAAGAAAAAAAGAGGAAAAATAAGACCCCCCCCCCAAAAAAAAAAAAAAAGTTGAGAGACAGAAAAGGATTAATTCACAGACTGGAACAGAGAGGGAACAAAAAAGGATTAAGAAGAGAAGAGGAAAAAAGAGAGATGACATACAACAAAAATGCCGTGATTAAATGTGACGGTTCTGAAGTTAATAGGTTGTCCAGCGGTCTAATAAATGGGCGTCTTTAAAAAGTGAGCGATCTGTAAATCCCATCTATATATATATATTTATTTATTTATTTAATTTCCTCCAGAATTAAGAAAGTACAGTATCTGTCTGTCTGTCTGTCTGTCTTATCTATATATCTATCTGTCTGTCTGTCTGTCTGTCTGTCTGTCTGTCTTATCTATATATCTATTTATCTGTCTGTCTGTCTGATCTATCTATCTATCTATCTATCTATCTATCTATCTATCTATCTATCTATCTGTCTGTCTGTCTGTCTTATCTATATATCTATTTATCTGTCTGTCTGTCTGTCTGTCTGTCTGTCTGTCTGTCTATCTATCTATCTATCTATCTATCTATCTATCTGTCTGTCTGTCTGTCTGTCTGTATGTCTATCTATCTATCTGTCTGTCTGTCTGTCTGTCTGTCTGTATGTCTATCTATCTATCTGTGTGTCTGTCTGTCTATCTATCTATCTATCTATCTGTGTGTCTGTCTGTCTTATCTATATATCTATTTATCTGTCTGTCTGTCTGTCTGTCTGTCTGTATGTCTATCTATCTATCTGTCTGTCTGTCTGTCTTATCTATATATCTAGTTATCTATCTATCTGTCTGTCTATCTGTCTACATCCCTGATCCTTTACGGACCCCCTAAATTACCCCTGTTGGATGAGGTGTGTAGTTTCTTTGACCATCTTTGGACCTCCACTGGACCTGGTTTAAACTCTCTGGACTTACTCCGAATCGGCTTTAAATCTGTTGCATACAGGATTGGAAAAGACTAAACTAAGCACAAGAAACTTCCAAAACAAGAACCAAAGCAGCAAGACTAGCATGTTTGACAATTCAAAATGGATCTAGAGCAGAAGGTCCTGCAAAATCAGGAAACAGGTGTACCCAGTAGCTCCCAGAATCAGTAACATACCATAATTAAGAAACATTACTCCAGAATCAGACCCAGATGTAAGACTCGAGTGCCCTGGGACCAAAATTCTGCATCTGAAGTCTGGATTTTTGTTTCTGAATGAGGTCAAGATGCCATTGTGGCACCAGTATTCCTGATACTGGATTCATCTCGGATGATATATAAACCTGATTCTAGGACATCTCGGTGGGCAGATATTCTGGATAATCTCTGGGCAGGAGTAAGTGATGGTCTGTGACGGGCTGGTGCCCAGTTAAATATGTGCTTTGTGCCTTCCTGAGACTCTCTCTGGCTAATCTGAATTCATTCTAAACGATAATCAGTTACTGAGCGAGTGGGTAGGTTAGTAAGTGACGTCTTGTAATGCACTCGTGCCCAGGTCAGTCCATATTCCTACCTTCTAGCAGCCTGGACCCATTGTGGTCCTACTCAAATGGCCCCTGGGTGTGAATGAGCCATGTAATGGTCTGGTGCTTAGGTCGATGTGTATACCAACTTGTACCTGCCTATACCCTCTGTGGACTCTCTCTAGAACACTCGGGATACACCCTGGACCCTCTGACCCACACCAGGTTACAGTTCTTCTAGAAGATGAGCGAATGAGTCAATCTCACAAGAATTTCTCCTCCCTGTTTTTTCCCCTGCCTGCCAAAATCCTAACGAGCTTGACTCTTCCTTTTCTCATTACCCTCTAAGCTTTTTATCAAGCACATCAAACACGCATCCAGCCGCCATCAAGCCCACAGGAACCAAACACAACTCCACGTTCCTTCACCCTCGCTTTAATCTTCTGCTTTCTTCTCTTGCTCTCTGAAAGAGCTCCAACCTGATGGTTAAAGAACCGATTTCACGTCTGCTTAGATACCTAATCATCACTGCACATGCTCACATCAAGAGATGCCGACTAAAAAGAAGGAAAGAGAGAAGAGATGAGCAAAAGAACGGCCCAGTGTGGAGGGATTAACTGCGGCTTTTGCACAGTGTTATGCAATATTTAAAATCAGCGCTATTTATTCATCCGCTGGTAGCACAGGGTGCAAGGCAGGAACCAACCCTGGACAGGCCCAGCTTTAGAGATGTCACTTGACCTAATGCATGTCACATGAATAGCTACAAGACGCCCACACATATACAGGGAGAACATGCAAACACACAGACATAGTTTAATTGGAGAACTGTTCCAGAGATCTGGAACTGTAAGACAATAGTACCAACCTGTCAGGATAATCAGCATGATCAAACAACCGAAAGGTTCCCGTAGTTTGGAACATACCAGCATTTAAAAATGGCTGTTTGACTTTAATAAGCATCCAAAATTCAAGAATTTCCAGAACTAGAAACCTCTGATACTGAGGTTCCAGAACCAAACCTGGTTACAGAAACTGGGACATTCCAGATCCAGGAGGCTACAGAATGAGAACCTTTCAGTTAGATCTAGGAGGTTCCATATCCAGAAACATTCAGGATCCAGGGGTGAACAGATCTGGAAAATTCCAGATCCAGTTACAAATCCAGGATCATCCAAGTTACAGTAGGTTCCAGATCCAGAAGCATTCCAGATCCATAAGTTGTCAGAACTACAAACATTAAGTATCATGTAGGCTACAGAACCTGTGACATTCCAGACACAGTCGGTTACAGAGCGAGAATGTTTAGCTCCAGGACAAACATTCAAGATCCAGGAGGCTACAAAAGGAGATATCTGGGAATATTTGGAATCGGAAATATTCCAGGCTGATTAAGTTCCAGATTGATACGACTATAGAAACACAATCAGTCCAGAATCCGTTCCAGATGCAGAAACAGTCAAGCTCCAGGCCACAACAGAACCTGGCACATTCGAGATCCAATTCCAAGTCCGGCAACATTCCAGATCCAGTTGCAAATCCAGGAGCATCCAAGTTACAGTAGGTTCGAGATCCAGAGGCATTCCAGATCCAGGAGGTTTCAGAACTACAAACATTAAGTATCATGAAATCTATAGAACCTGTAATCTATAGATTCCAGACGCAGGCGGTTACAGAACGAGATCCAGTAGGTCCCAGTAGGTTCCAGGTTCAGAGATGTATAGAATCTCAAACATTCTGAATCCAGGAGGCTAAAGAAAAGGGAACATTTGAGAAATGGGGCTTTCAGAAATGCTACGATTTTCTTTAAATTACTTGATGTCAAAGATATGAAGTAAATTAGAGCTTCACGTAATGTTGCCTTCTCCTATCTCCTAAAGTCTCATAGGTTGATCTTGTTTGTTTAACTTGGTTCTTGGTTCATGATCTTTTAGCTCATATTTATGTAGAAATGGAGAAATGTTTAAATCGTCCATGGCTTACTGCAAATGGAAGAGTATCTTCATATTAAGCATGATATACGGGTACGTCAGACCCAGTGAGACCCCTTTGACCCGTTGCTCGCTGCTCATCTACTGTATAAAGGAGAAAAAACAGTATGACAACTGTCTGTCGAACAAATAACAGCACGTCAGTCACAATCAAACCACCATCAATCACACGGCACGTGTGTGGGTGCAGGCGATAGAAGGAACCATTCGGGGCTGTCAAACGTGTTTGGGGATGTTATTATCTCCAGACACAATTGAAAGTGGAAAAAAAAAATTGGGAGATAAAGAAAGAGAGAGAGAAGAGTGGAACGGCGACGGGTTTGAGACGAAGGAGGAAATCAGTACAGCGTTCGGGGCTGCAGGAACTCAAAAGGGAGCCTTTTAATTTGGGCCCGGTGGTGCATCGGCAAACTCTTTATATCTGTCATGTTAACAAAGGCAAAAATCTGCATTTCTGCCAAGAAATAAAGGCAAATGACAGACACAAACATAGAGCGAGAGAGCAGAGGAGGGGCAATAAAAAGAGAGAAAAGCAGAGAGAGACAGAGAGAGAGAGAGAGAGAGAGAGAGAGAGAGAGAGAGAGAGAGAGAGAGAGAGAGAGACAGACAGAGAGAGAGAGA
>JAUZST010068561.1:0-22134 GCA_034779995.1 Parotocinclus haroldoi | reverse complement strand
GGCTACGTAGGAGAAGGATCCGCCTACTGAAATGGCCAGCCTGCAGTCCAGATCTTTCACCTATAGAGAACATTTGGAGCTTCATAAAGAGGAAGGAGCGATAAAGAACAGTTAGAGGCCTGTATTAGACAGGAATGGATGAGGGTTCCTATTTCTAAACTTCAGAACTGGTCTCCTCTGTCCCCAGATGTCTGGTGAGTGCTGTAAGAAGGGGGGGGTGATGCCACACAGTGGTAAAAATGGCCTTGTCCCAACTTTTTGGGGATTTGTTGATGCCATGGAATTTGGAAACAACATATTTTTCCCTTAAAATGATTTGTGTTCTATTCGGAATAAAATATTAGATGTTGGCATCTCCACATCACTGCATTCAGTTTTTATTCACAATTTGTTTAGTGTCCCAAATTTTTTGGAATCCGCTTTGTAAATCTTAATGCACTTTTCTGCATTAATGTTGCCGAAGTGTAAATGACCTTTTGTCAAGTCGGGTCCTTGAGCAAGACTCTTAACCCATGATGGCTTGGATTATAAGACTGTATGAATTGTAAGTCGCTCTGGATAAGGGCGTCTCCTAAATAATGTAAATAGTCTGGAGCACACAGTGTTCGTTTCTCCCATAAAAGATTTGGAATAGCAATTCCTCTGACGACAATGCACGTTTCCACGATGTGACCATTGATCTCAGACGCCTCAGAGCCCAGGGCAGTTAACACCACTATGGTTAACCTAAAACGTATTTTTGCACAGTAAAACTTTAAGTGCCGTTTGTGAGTGTAAATCTGTAGTGTAAAATTAAGACGGGATTATTTTTAAGTTATGGAAATCCTAATGTGCAGAAACAAGTTAGTAAGGTGTGGGAACAAGATTATTGATAAGATTATCTTACCTTTATTATTTTGCATTTTTATTGCATTGTAGATTGCATGTATATTTTATTTTTAAATGCAGCGCATTTTCATAAAAATCGAAATCTGTAAAAAATGGATTTCTGTAAAATCTAGATGGAGAAAACAAAAAAATCTAAATTTTGTAACGTCTAACCGCCTAGCTACCTAGCTAACTGGTCTGTATAGGCTTTCCTTCGTAGTTGGACTGGTGCCAGTCAGAGTCAGCCCGGTTGCTCGGCCCATTTTTACAGCTGGATCACTGTTTATTATGCAATATGTTAAAATAACCCAGTTCATACCAAGTTATTCCACATGCATGCAGTGCAATCTTCCCCAAATTACAATGAAATCAATGTGCCATCCTGTGTAACACAGAGGGGAAAATGCAGGATTTATGGAAAATCCCTCACAGAAACATTCAATGAAGGATAATAAATCTCACTTTCCCCTAAGAGAGCATCACTTTTTTTATATATAAATCCCCGGGATTTGTCTTAATCATCACTGTATTGATGCCAGCATAATGTTGATTAAGGAAAAAAGATGCTATGTGTATATAATACGTCTCCATAATCAAGACCCGGCTAGATGTAACTAACTAACTCTGCTTTGTCTCTAGGAAACTGTCTCTGTGCCAGGCACTCATCCTCCTCATGCTGTTGGCATCCCCAATTCGCCCGTCATCCCAGCAAGTAAGTGAACCCCCGTTCCTGTTTCTTCTCATAGGATTTCCTCATTAGAAATGGCAGTCAGCTGTGGCATGCCTGAGTAAGATGGTCTTCATTACATCATCATTACTCTGGATCACTTCACTTCACCATGCATGTCCAGTGGCATCTGGATGGATGAATGTCAGCGTAACTTGAACAAAATGAAAATGTACATACACTTAAAATGTTAGTTTTGTTTTGTTATACACAGGAGATACTGTTTTTATATTACGTTTATTTGGTTTCATGTTTCCAGAAATGCACCATATTCTGTTTTTTTATAGCAGGCTAGATGTCAATGTAGATACAGTAAAGACAGTAAAAAAAACAAAGTAAAAGTATATCAGACTTGGAGAGAAAAGGAAAGTCTAACATGCTTTTGGTGTGTTCAATGCGGTTTTTGTAGTTACACGGTATCCAAGAACCTCATACAGTTAGGATTTTACAGTGACCTGCTTTTCAGTGCATACCATTTGAAAAATCAGCAGGCTTTGCTCTTCCAAGAGGGCTTTTTACTAGATTTTGGAACATGACCGTGTGAGGTCAGCTGCTCATGTTAGACAACAAGTCCTGACTCCCTTTTGCATTCTAGTCTCTGTGCAGGCAAACCAAGTGCTTTATCAAAGTTAACAAACTAGCTCTCTCTGAACTTTAAGGACAGCAGAAAGTTGGTGAACTGGTCTGTTAGAAGTGCAAACATATAAATGTCGTTGCAGATCTTTTTGACCCCTAGTTTTTCCACTGTACATTATGGAGAATCCAGAAATGTCTGCTTTATATTATGAATGTGTTATAAGTGAGTGTTGCTAAAACAGCAGAGCTCAGTAAACTTGTCTCAACTGCATCTAGGACAGAAGGTAATTTGTGTGCTCTTTTCACGTTTAGGTAAAACTAGTCCTTGATAGAAATTCCTACATTTTCCACCTGGCTCATTCTTAATGGGGTTTGAAAGATGTGCTGACAGGACTGTATGCACAGTGTGGTAATAGTATATTCTGACTGGCATGCTACCCTGTCAGAACCGTAACCGTCGCCTGTACTTTATCCATGCATCATTATCATCTTTCATCGCTGACAATATAGCTGTCAAAGGTACAGAGGGAAAACTGGCATGTTATTGTAAATGATTGTCAGTAGGAACCAGTTTGTGGTTTTAAGAAACGTCTGCTATTCTCCACGTTCTTTTTCCAAATGACTTAAGTGGCAGCTGCAGGACAGGCTTCATGTAGACATGAATTTACAACTCAAACCACCCCAAGCCCCCCAACAAACGCTTGTTTTTCTTTTAACTCGTGTATCTCTTGTTAAATAAATTCCTGAGTAGCTTCTGTTATCTTGTGTTGTCTGTAAATATGATGAGGAAAGAGCAAAATTTGTTGTCAGATCCATCCTATAGTGGAATTGTTCTTTTTTTTTTATCTGGGCCACTCTGGTGCACAGTGGTTTAATATGCAAGCCCACCACCATGTGACCCAGATTAGAGTTCCAGCAGTGCCTTTATACCAGCTCAGCCATCAAATGCAGTAATCTGCTGGGTCAGATGGGAACTCCTTTCTACCCTGTGCTATTCTCGTGTGCAGGTAGCAGGGTTTCATTGTATGCTAATTGCTATAAAATTGTAGTCACGCTATCATGTTTGAATAGTCCGCTACCACAAAAATGACATTTTCATAGTTTAGTCCGTCTTCATCGTAGATGCCTCTAACTGCAAACATGGTGGCTCGAGATTGGTTTCTATTCCTTTGTAGTTTTGACAGTGATATTTACATTTACATTTCCAGCATTTAGCAGGCGCCCTTATCCAGGGCTACTTACAACTCATATAGTCTTACAATCCGAGCAATTTGTGGGCCTTTGTAGGGCCTTGCTCAATTAGCTCAACTTGGCAGAGGGGGGATTTGAACCCTGTACCTTCTGGTCCAGAGTCCAGTACCTTAACCGCTAGGTTACCACAGTCCCATATATAAAGATATACTCTTTAACTATAAAACATATGAGGTAGAAGCACATTGCGTATATTTTTGGAAAAGTGGGAATGGTGACATGGGAATGGTGAGACAGAATTAAGTAAGGTCACTGCGGAGAACTGTGCTCAATCATTTACTATCGCAGAGTGACCTGCGAATGGCCTCATTAAAGTGCCAAAGACTCAAATTAGTGTTGATAACAAACCGCCATGGGGCCACTGGCCAAGCTGGATTAATGAAATCGACCTTTAACCTTCAGAATGGGAGTTTTCTTCTCCGAACAATGTGGTGGGAGAAAAGCTTACTTCGGATTACATCTGCCGGGAAAGAATTTTAGTGTGAGCTCTCGTAGTGCTGTACTTCAGGGCCGCAAACAAGTGGTGCGCATGCATGGGATTTCAGGAAAGGTTTCAAAATTCTAGATAAAAGTAATCACAGTAGTTTATGCTGTGTAAACAGTGTGGACATAAAAATCAGACCCTATACTAATTCTTTCACAATTACTGGAAACGTTTTAAGAATGAAAAATAAATGAGGCATGATTTCATTCAGTGTTAGGAACGTGAGTGCTTTATCTAGAAGCAACACCAAACCATATATAGAAATAGTATATTTTTTGTCTTACAGTGTATATACTGTAAGGCAAATCAAAAGCTCTAATAGCAGAGTTTGAAACGTGACCAGCCCCCTGCTTTAAAGGGGGTTTACCTTATCTTTAATTGCAGCCATCCGTATGTTGGATATGTCCCTACCAGCTTTGAATATGGGAACTGGGAAATGTGTGTGTGTGTGTTTAGGGTCACTGACATGCTGTAAAGTTAACCACCTGCTTATTTTTACAAGTCTAGGGGAAAGTTGGTGTTGTATTTTGCAGCATCAGTTACCCTTCAGTCCTAAACAACAGCACACACCACTGAAGAAAAGCAACCCCAATAACATCATGCTTCCACCAACATGCTTTACAGTAGGCAGGGCTGTCACTGCAAATTCTGGGCCCTGTACACAAGCAGTGCTCACTGGACCCCCTCAAACCCCTCACCAGATTTTCTGATTAGTATACTATAGTGTGTATATATACTATAATGGCATGGTAGACTGCTCAAACAAAGATTTATTCATGGTTTTATAGTTTTAAGGCTTCAGGGTGTTTAAACCTCAGGGTGGAGCGGCCTGGGTCCTTTCTGTGTAGAGTCTGTATTTTCTACAAGTCTCTCCCCATTACTCCTGGTACTCCAGTTTCCTCCCACAGTCCAAAGATATCCAATAGGATAATTGGTTCATCTAAAAAGGGGCAGCACGGGGGGCTTGGTGGGCTGGGTCCTTTCTGTGTGGAGTCTGCATAATCTAAAACTGGCATTGAATTGTGTACATATATGACTAGTCTTGAGATAACCTTGTGTGTGTTGCTGAAATAATGTATTGTTAGGGTTAAATTTTACCAAAGGTTTGGCGAAATAGTGATAAAGATTTAAGATTTTAGTGTAAAAGTACACTGAGCATTTAAAGGGTTAAAAGTAGGAGTACGTATAAACATCTGTATGAAAGGTAAATTGGAGGTGAGTCAGTCAGACACGCCTTCAGATTTGTAGTTCCCACCCATTTATCGACATTCCTGGTAAAGATGAATAAAAGATGTGTCCACGAGTCAACGCCGCTGTGCCTTAACCTGTTACGTTAACCAGTGGCATGCGGTGCATACTGTGGGTATCATTTCTACCCTTTCTAGCATTTTAACATAACCTCATGGCCACGGTTATTGGCACCCCTAAAAATTCTTAGAACAAAATGTAACTGAAGATTTTTAGTGTGTGTAGGAATACTGAAGCATTCATCCATGGCTTCCTGGTTCGCTGGAGATTATATGTGAGGTGACACAGAGGACAAGTGATGGAGTGTGATGACCTTCACAAGTTCATAATATAGTCAGTAAATGTTAAAGTTTCCAATCAGCTGGATCAGGGACTCTACAGCCTAGACAATGAGCCTAGACTATTTTTCCCCCACGTACAGTGAAGAGGGTGGTTACAGATTAAAATAGCAATTTGGCTAAGCCAAGTCTTCATAACTACCGTCTGCATGACAGTAAATTATTTGTAAGGGTTGCCAGAAAAATAAAAAAACATCTATTGTAATCTAACCACAAAACATATTTGCCTGGTGTTTGCTAAAGACTGCTTGGATTGTGAATAGAACCGTGACCTCTCGAGAGTAAAGTGAGTAATGAAGAAGTGAACTGAACATGTGTTTATGGTAAGCATTTAAACAAGCACAAAGTACCAGCAGGTTCTATATACTGAAGCAGCACACATGATATCAGCAACCTCTGACATTCTTAGACTCTTATGATGTGCCCTTACATGCAGAAAGACAAATACACAAATTGAATGACCCCGAGAATGGGTTGTAACCGTCCTGCCTCTAACAAGAAAAAAAGCTTCATCTTTGGATCTCCCAGAAGGATATTGATCCAAACTGTATTTGGATATAACTCAATAGATATCTGGTGTGAGCTACAGAGGAAAGAGAGAGAGAGAGACATAATAGGACCTAGGACCCTGACCGTTCAAATGCCCTGCTCTGTATTTTATAAAATTCAGAAGAATTGCAAGGGCATGGCACAAAGTAATACATGCAGGGGTACTGTAAATACCCCAGCGAAAGAGGAAGTCATGGCTTAGTGCTTAAGTTCCTATGCACACTCAACACCTTAACATTAATGGGAAAAAAAAATATTGTTCCATTTTATTTCGGATCATTTCCTGTGGTGCTAATAATTGTGATACATGCAGTTTGGTTGAGAATAAATATTTTTAATGAGGAATTTTTTAAAAGTATACTTATTCGATTCTTTATTTATTCTCTATATTTACTTCAGAAGTTTTCTTACATTTCTCAGGGTGAAATGAATCCCATTGATCAAAAAGTGAATTTCTTCTTTTTACTCCTCTTTACCAGAGGTGTCGATAATTTTGAACAGGACTCTGTAGCACAGAACCCGAGCTGGATTATATTTAATGTGAAACCCGCTGCTGTGTCTGAGGTGCGTTTATTGACAGATGTGCTGGGGCGTGCACTCCTGATTTCCACGCACTTTTCGCACCAACACACACTCTGAAATATGCTCATGGGTTGGATCAGGGTGGCCCTGCAGCCTGCTGAAAGCTCCTGCCTCTCGATGTTGCCTGTTTGTCTCGGATCAAAGCCACACAGAGACAGGAGAATGCCAGCGTAATGTTATCCAGCAGCACGATTAATCTGCCTCTCCTGAGAGGCGATGGCTTTACTGCATGCTTAATGGAGGGTGACATGCTGGCTCATGATGAAAAGGTCTGCATTAGCAAGCTAGATTCATGTCAAACTCAATTTTGAGTTGCCCATGATGAGGAAGTTTGGTTTCATCTGATATGTCCTTATAAACTGCAACTAAATCATGGCATATGAAATTATTTGCACCGCCACATCCCAAAGCTTCACATACACTAGTCATTAATGTCTACCCGATGTCTGACCTGGACAGAAATGTGGCATATTAAGTAATAGTTACGCAATACACACCAAAACTCTTATCCTAATTGTGTAGCATGGTGTTGGAACATCTACACTAGGGCATGGATAGCTAGCAGGTACTGATTAAATAAGCAAAGCACCCTGTTTTCACCAATATTATTAGGGAGAAACCTTGGAAGATCAAGTCTCATAAAGTGACCCAAACCTCCTTTGGTGGCTTAGATGTTTATATGTAAAAGTGTTTTTGTTTTTGCTTTTGCTTTTGGTCAGGCTCAGAGGAACCACATTGAGCATTCGTCACAAGTTGCTTGGCAGCTTCTTTATAACAACGAGTGGGCTCCATGGAGCTTATGGTCTGACTGCTCCCGCTCCTGTGGAGGTGGGGCATCCATCCGCAGAAGGACCTGCATCATCAGGTAGCTTTCAGTGGATAAAATCTTGTCATACAACGTTTGGAAAGGTTCAGCCACGGTTCATTCAGGTGAAGTTTTATTTGTGTCAACGTCTAGGAATCCAGTTGGAGGACCATGCCCAGGTGATCCCAGGCAGTACAAGATCTGCAACACTGAGGTACACATCAAACTTGACATGTCCACCATGTAACCGGACCACCACCACTCTTTGTACACCACAGATCCAGCCACCGTTGGACCCATGTTGGTTCTTGGAGGCCTTTAGTGAACTGGAATATGCACATACAATGCATTTGGAAAATCTTCAGACTCTTTCACTTTGTTCACGTTTTTTTTTTTTTATGTATGACTTGTTTTAATTAGAAACTTTTGAGATTTTTGCTTGTATATTAAAAAGGAAAAGCAAATTTCACGCACTACTGGACACTTGATTTGCAGCTCTGGGGCTCTCCCAATTCCCTTGATTATATTTGAGATGTTTCTACACCTTGATTGGAGTCTACCTGTGGTAAATTTAGTTGATTGGACAGGACTTGGAAAGACACACAGCTTTCTGTATAAGGTGCATAACAATGCATATCAGAGCAAAAAAAAAAAACAAGCCATGACGCCTGTAGATTCCAAGAGCACAGGGACCCCCATAATTCTTAAATGGATCAGGGAACAAAGGCGTTGGTAAGAGAAGTGACCAAGAACCCAATGTTTATTTTGGCTGCTGTACAAAAGTCCTGTGTGCAGATGGGATAACCTTCCAGTAAGTCCATTACTCGAGCACTCCACCAGCAGAGAAGTCAGTTTGTAGAAGGCAAATCATCCTTCTGGTACTGGCTGTTTGCTTCATATGATCCATATGACAGTTCTTGGTGGACTGAGGTGGATCCTGAGCGAGTGCAGACAGGAAGGATGTATGTGTGTAAGTGTGTGTTGCCTCAGGCTTTCATGCAGCTCTGATTCTCCTTCATCAGATGTGCCCTCCTGGGTCCATGCACTTCCGAGAGCTGCAATGCAAAGCCTTCGATGATAAACCTCTGGTTTCTGGGAACAGTTATCAGTGGACCACCTTTCATGGAGGTTAGTGAAGCGTCGATGTGTCGTATGCAAGCTTTCCTATAAAGGTGACCTTATTGTTGCCCCCTCTTTGTCTTGTCATCTCAGGCTCCGACCCCTGTGAGCTCAGCTGTTTGGCTCTGGGTTACAATTTCTACTACAACTTTGGGCGAGTCCTGGATGGTACGCCCTGCCCGACAGAGCCTGGAGCGATATGTGTGAACGGCAAATGCCTGGTGAGCACAGGGGGGCACATTTCCTTCAGCATAAACGTCTTGCTCCTAAAGTCGGCATCATGAGGCGATCAGAGCATGTTTATGGGAATCCTATCTGATCAGTACCTTAGAAGTATTCACTGACCAGTTCAGGCTCTGAGACTCTGGGGCTCTTCCAGGAGAAACTTTTTCTTGACTTCATGTTCTTCTGTAGCATCAAAGAACTTCCTCATCCATCTCATTAACTGTTAACTAAACCGACCCTTTTAAATTAGCTTGATATTTTCAATATTTAAAATCAAATTCAAGTGATTGTTTAAACGTACCCTGTTATGGTTAAGGAATAAGAGACATGAATGTTTGTTTTTGCTTTTAAAATGCCCTTGTGGGCCAAACAAGTCCTGAAATTGCATATTTTGCATGCATTCCTTGACTTTATGGGCTACAAGGTCAAAGATGCCCAAGTGTATTGTGGGGTTTCCAAGCTGTTTTTTTTTAGGAGCAGCAGGTGACCCAGCAGAGCAGAATAGATTGAGACCAGACGTAGTGTGTAAAGGGAAACAGATGTAAAATGGCTTGGCACCCTTGGCACATATGTGTTTAGTAGGTGTGCCAGAAGAAAGCCTAAAAAAAAACCAGTGTCGACATCATTGAGTGTGTTTACGCGCCCCTACAGATCATAGCTGGGTTTTTGCACTTACCCTATTATTAAAGTGGTCATGTATACACTATACTCTGTGAATAATCAGAAAAACGAATCCACAAAAGAGAGCTGGAGTTTTCCCCAGTAATCGGATTACCCATTGCATGTTTACCAGTGACCGGATTATAATCAGTGTTTTTAATCTGCATATGTGAATGTGCGTTCCCCCTGGTTAGCAGGTCCATGGCCTCTGTTTCCATAGACATTCGTGGGTTTTATCCTTGATTTGGCAAATACAGAATTAAATGCGCTCTAAATTAAGGGGAGGGAAATGGCTTTCGAACACGCACAAGAAAATGAATCATTTGATTATTTAATTATATTAAAGTTTATGTTGCACATTTCTATGAGCTTTTTTTTTGGCTGATTGCAAAAGTAGAAATCTTATTTACATACCTGAGACAAGTAAAGTAAAGCCAGTAGGAACATATGATGCTCATGCATACTTGTGGACTGAATTTGACAAAATCTGATTTTTTTTTTTTGCAGTTCTCAGATTATTTAGTACAGGTAAACTCACTTACTGACTGCATGCAATACCATGAGATTTTAAATGCATCCCACTGCTAAAATGCTACAACTGGGTGTGTCTGGATCAAAAAACTTTTAACCTTTCTTTTCCAGGTAAAGGTCCCAATCTTGTTTCTATTAATTTGTTACTTTTCATAACTTACTGATTTCGGGTTGTGATGGCAGGGGCTTAACTAACAACCAACTACACAGGGCTCAAGTTAGGAACCAACCCTACACTGGACGTCACAGGTCACGTGTGCGTGCACAAATGAGACGCTAATTGACCTAATTTGTGTCTTTAGAATGCGAGAGATAACCAGGATACCCAAAAGGGCCGCATAAAGACAGAGACCATTCAAACTCCACACTTTCAGCGACAGGTTGGGATTTGAACCTGTGTCTCAGGAGCTGTGAGGCAGCAGGGCCAATTATACAGGGCCACAGCCATTTCTATCGTGTATTTTTTTTTGTTATTGTTATTAGTATTATAGTGTAACAGTAGGGTTTTTCCAGCTCGACCCACCATACACAAGTCTGTGATAAAGTGAGCCTGAAACAGAAGGGAGATCTAATTATAGGTCTCTGTAGTTGCTAGGGAGAATGTTGTGAAGGCCTCCCTGAGAATTTGATAATCCTCCTATAATGTTTGTTGAAGCCCTGCACCTGATCCACCCTGGCCGATCCTGTGTGAACCTTTCTTACTGTGTTTTTCCATGCCTGGGTTTGTTCAGATTGAGAGCGGACCCAGAGTCATGCTGCAGTGTGCTTGTGCTTATATCCTGCCAACCTGCAGCTTTCACTGAAAGCTCTAGATAAAGATCCACATGGACAAAGAAGATTATTCCATGAACAATGTTGTTGTTGTTGTTGTTGTTGCTGCTTTAAAATGCATTTTTGTTATGACTAGGATGCAGAAAAGACAAAATATTGTAAGTAAAGCAGAAATCCAGCGTATTTAACATTTGCAGGAACGGGTGTGTTGTGTTCCATATCTAAAGTGGGGAGTGCTGATAGGCCTGGTGCTGATATGCTTTTGCGTTTCTAATCCTGGTGCTTTGTTTGTATGTGTGTTTATAGAAACCAGGCTGTGACCTGATCTTTGGCTCACAGAAGCAAGAGGATGCCTGCATGGTGTGTGGAGGCCAAAACACGACCTGCCTCCATCACCGCAGTGTGTATCGCAGCAACGGCCAGGAGATCGGTTAGTACCCTGTCAGTCTCGATTCACTGCATGTGTAGCTGTTTAAGAAACCTGACCCAAAGTTTACTTGGAATGAAAGGAGGTTGTAATGCTGTGGAGTATTATTAACAGTAAAAGCGTTCCTGACACATTGGGTGCCTTATGCAGGTCTGCACGAGAAGAGACCAGTCTGGGATCTCTTAGTGCCACAAAAGTCACCCTTACTATCGAACTATCCAGGTGGTCTCCTGATAGAGAATATGTGGGGACTTTTGAAATGAAAAATGTGGCAATGACGCCTCATACTGTTGCACATCTAGACGTGTTTGCAGGGGGGGTGAGATCAAAATAACTCCTGAACCCCTAAATTGCTTGGTATCCTGAGTTATAGGGTAGTGAAAAGGAATGGCAACGTTAGAGTGTTAATGCTTTTTCATCCCAACATTTTTATGGAATGTGTCGCAGGGCTGAAATGCAGGAATGAATGTTTTTAACCAATGAAATGAAATTGACCAGACAAAAGGTTCATACTGTCTACAATGAAATAAAAGAGCAAATGCTAAGAAACACTTTTTTTTCAATGTAGATAATAAGCAGTAGCTATTAATAATATAATATATTATATATATTATATTATAAATATATATATATATATATATATATAATAAAAAATATAAACTCAATCTCATAAGAGACAGGTGTATAAAGTGAATAAAATATTTAAATAACGTAAAAATATGCAGATAGACATTATTTTGTCCAGTGCACAAAGGCACTTTTTTTGTAGGAAAAAATGGGAACATTTGAAAGCACGGCATGAGGGACTTCTTATTTTCTAATGTGGTCTGAGTGATGGGCCGGAACTGGTTTTAAAAAATGCAGTAAGTTTAATCCACCTCTCTGTCTTGGTCGTTAGTGGTGGCATGGCACTGGTGGGATTTAAACCATCACCTGATTTAGTCCAGAACATTTATAAACTAAAAAGGCTGAAACAATCATACCTGTTATAATTTCAGGAACAACAATTAATAATACTTGAGCAGTGCAAACACAGAGTGATCTGACAGCTGTTGCTATCTGCTCATTCTATTTTGGGAAAGGGCTTTTCTTTAATTCAGCCAAAAGTGAAAGGGACACTGGACACTGTCGTTGGGGAAGAATCCCTGAATTGCAGTGTGATGTTCCAGATCATTCCTAGGGTGTTGGAGGGGATTGAAGCCAGGGCCAATCAAATTCATCCACTCCAACCTTTCAAATTATTTCTTTAAGAAACTTTATCAAGGTTTTTCCCCAAACCTTTTACCAAGTCACTTCCAATGCAGCTGAACGCATGGTCCAACAGTGAGTGTTAATTACGAGTTACACACTTGAGCATTTCATAGTTTGTAAGCCTGTTTGAGGCGGCATGACGTTCAGAGACCTGTTTTAAGTCTGTTATGTTATGCTGATACTCACTTGGTACAGAATTTCTCAGGTTATTGGTTACAGTAGGTTTGTGTTTTGGATAGGGGACAGGGGGATTAAAATACCTCATTTGTCCCCTCATAGTGAGAGAAGTTCATACCAAGTGCAGATCCATAGGTTTGATAGTGTCGTTATATTTTGAGTTCACTCACAGGAGATTCGTCTCCAAACTCAAGCAGGTGCTGCATAATGTGTCAGGTATTTGGGGTTATCACAAGAAACTCCAACTGTAATCATGTTTTCATATTTCTCTTTTTATCCATATTGCCCAAGTGAACAAATACAGCATGTACTGTAATTTGCAAAATAAAACGTCTAGCTATGCTAGCTAACTACTTATTTATTTGTTATTACATTTTAATGGTGTATCAACATCAATGACAACAGTTTTTACCAAAAATATTAGTCAGACACATTCAGACTGGAATGGGGCAGGAAACTGGAGCTCCTAGGTTACCGCTCTAACCACTTGCGCCACCGTGCTGCCACAGTTAACTAGTTAACTTGTAAACATAAACAGTCAGAACACTTAAGCCGAGTGATCATCATTGTGAAATAAGCCATTATGTTTAGCATTACTGAACACCACTTGTTGGGCAGAGCGTGAAATAAAAGAGGCGACTATAATCTTCAAAGCGTGGCACTTTTCCAGGGAATTCTTTCCCTAAGTGGTTCCTGTAGGACAGCGACTGAGTGTTCATGGGACATGCAGCTGTATGCACATTCCCACACACACCTCCACATAGGGCACTGACTCCTGGCTTCTGGCTCCAGCAGCTGAAACCCTATCTTATTTACCCACTTCTTTATGCTGGCACACAGAAAATGCTTAGCATTTATACAGAGGAAGATGTAAGATTAAACCAGCTTTGTCTGGCTTTTCTGAAAAGCCTCGCTTTCTTCATTTAGCATCTGGATGTCCATGAGTAGGATAACAGACGGGAGCCACCGGTGTGGAGCTTTTGAAGGGGGTCAAAAGCCAATGGTGTGGAGAACTTTACAAGCGATGTCGTAAATCTCTGACAAAAAAAGTGCACAGAAATGCGGCTTTTTGTATATGAACTTCTGTTTCGTTGTGTGGTTTTGCCGTTTGATGTGGTCCCGGCATGATAGTGTTGTAATTTTTATGTTTCTTATCGTTCTCTCACCAGGGCTGTTTGGATATAACGAGGTCACCATGATACCAGCAGGAGCCACCCACATCAGAGTGACTGATAACAGCAAGAACTATTTAGGTTCGTGCAAGGCCAGGTTCTCAGTACAAACCAAATCGTCTAGCTATGGGAATTAGCATTCGGTAATACAGTATGCTATTGCAGTTCACATTAGGTATATTTTCAATGTTACACACTAATCTTATATGCTCTATTTTTATCCATCCATTATCTTCTGCTTAATCCACACGGGGTCGCAGGCAAGCTGATGCCCACCCGGCAACTCTGTGTGCAAGGGCAGGATCAACCCTAGACAGGGCGCAAATCCATCATAGGGCACGCCTACACACACACACACACACGGTCACACACTTTTGAGACACCAATTAACCTAACATACATGTCTTTGGACTGTGGGAGGACACCAGAGTACCCGGAGTAAACCCACGCAGACACGGGGAGGACATGCAGACTCCCCATCCTGGGACTGAACCTGTGAGGCAGCGGTGCCCCCCGCTGAACCTATTTTTATATTCTATTTTATTACACTCTTCATAGTATTACATTCAAAATTATTTGCTCTCTCTGTTAATATTTATTTTACTCTTGTTTATATAAACTATTACCCTCAATTAATAATGACATAATCAGTTTTAGTCTTAGACATAGCATCTAGGCTGCCCTAACATTTAGAGAGGTTTTTTTCCTTGCCACTGTCATCCGTAAAAAGTACTACGGATACAGAGATTCAAGAAGTAAAGCTTTTATTTGGGTCATTTTCTAAATCTTGTGCATTGGCCTCTTCCCTAGATTTAAAATCGGCTTCCCTTGGACACCTCACTGAATTACTCTCACTAAATCACTAAATCTAGATTGAATTCCTTGCTCGGTGCTTAATTCACAGTTTTCTCTTTAGAAAAGAGAACTTCTTAGACTTCCTTCCACAAAGCTGTCCTGTTACCACAGTGTCCAAAATCAGATTGCAGGCTACATTCGCTATGGTGTTTATAGGTGGGTGTGGCTCACTGGAGCGAGGTCAATATTGTTAACCTAAATTCTACCAGAATGAATCTTTTAATCAATCAGCTCTTCAGAATGGACATTCGCAGTTCGTAATCAATGGGAACTGGAAGATCAGCGTTCCAGGAGAGTATAATGTTGCTGGAACGAAGCTGGTGTACCGTCGCTCTGCTGATACGTGGGAGAGCTTCGAGGTACCTGGGCCAACAAAGGAGGATCTACACATTATGGTGAGTTAATGGCATGTGGGCATGCAACAAAGGGGAATAGATACCTAAAACTATATCCATGTGGGGTATAAATTGGGTCTGTTTTAATCTTGGTTGTGGTATGCAGTCATGGCATTAAAACTACCTTTTATGGACTACCGTCCATTTTATCAGCTCTGTTTCCTTATGGATGCCTTTTGTGTTTCTATCTGTTGCTTTGCATACTTTTAAGCCTGGTTTATGCTTCACTGTCACGTTTTTTGAAAGTCAATGCAGTCACGTTGAAGCCATCATTTTACATTTATAGTTCAGTGTTAATGTCATAGCGCCAGGAAGTAATTCACCTCTGCAGCGCTAGGAGGAGTGTCTGAGGAATTTGTCGATGGCTAATGGTGATGATGTTGATGTTGTTGAAGCTGATCGATACTGGGTAAACGAAAGAGAAGAAGGTGGTCTGTATGCCCTTTGAATGAATGGTGCTCTGCGGAGGTGGTTCATAGCAACACACAACTCAACGTGATGGAGAAGAATAAACCAAGCTTCAGTCCCCTTCCATCCTGGTCTTTAGTGATCAGAGCCCCCAAAACGAAAACAACAGATCTGTTTTTGGGATCATATGGGTGATATCCAGTTGAGTGGACAAACACCTCCTATGCATGGGTCCTCTGTCCGTCTTGACCAATGAAGAACAGGATGGGAGGAGACTAATGTGCACCTACATTACATTCAGAAAGTCTTCAGACCCTTTCTCTTTTTCACATTTTGTTCTGCTGAGGCCTTGTACAAACATATTATCCCCATTGCATTTCCCCCATCATTCCACACTAAATACCCCATAATGATAGTGCAAACAGAATTTCGAAAAAACGTTTGCAAATTTATTAAAAAGAAAACAAGAATTTTGCTTGCACATGGGTATCCAGACCCTTTACTATTACACTTGAAATGTAGCTCTGAGGGCGGCCCATTTCCCAAAAACCAAGCCATGAGGAGGAAGGAACTGCCTGTAGAGCTCAGAGACAAGATTGTGTGGAGGCAAGAATCTGGAAAAGACTAGAAAAATTCCTTCTGCTCTGGTGTAATTTTTTACATGCGCCCCCCACTCCCCCCACCCCCAAATCAGAGGAGAAAGGCAAGTGAGGTGACCAAATGGACACTCTGGATGAACTCCAAAGATCATGTGAGAAACCTCCAGAAGGTAAATCACCACTGCCGCACTCCACTAATCTGGGCTTTAGGGCAGAGTGACCAGACAGAAGCCTCGCCTCAGTAAAATACACAAAGTCTGTATGTGGAATTTGGGGAAAAAACACCTCAACGACTCTTAGATTGTGAGAAACGAGATAATCCAGTCTGATAAAACCAAGCTTCTCAGTTCTCACAGCATCATGTCTGGAGGAAACCAGGCACTGCTCATTACCATGCCTACAGTGAAGCAGGATGGTGGCAGCATCATGCTCTGGTGGTGTTTTTCAGCTGCTGGGAAAGGGGAACTGTTCAGGGTTGTAGGAAAGATGACTGGAGCAAAGTTCACACATATTACAGAGGTAATTACAGAGATAAAACCTGATCCTGAGTGCTCAGGACTTCTACTGTGCCGAAGGTTCATCTTCCAACAAGACAATGACCCTAAGCACACAGGCAATACAACACAGGGGTGGCTTAGGGGCATCTCTATAAATCCTAAAGCGGCTCAGCCAGATTTAACATTTTATAAAATGATAGTTACTACACTGCTCATAAAAATAAGGGGGTATTTAATTATGGGAGATTTCATTGTGAAGTTATGCATTTTGTTATGCTGATGATCTGCAGGTTCTGTCTACTGATAAGAACTCTGGGATTGAATATGAATACTGGCTGCCCTCTGAACTTTACACCCATTATCATGGGAGAAATGGTCAGCATCACCAACACCACCACACACCAGGCTTCCTGCCCTGGGTTCAGCCAACCACCACCACCACCATCACCACCACCACCACCACCACGACACCTGCTGTTGCAAGACACAACTTTGGTAAAGATTTGTTGTTAAATCACCATGAACTGTTAAACTGTAAAATGTGTTTTAATGTTTGCATTATGTTAGTCAATTAAGTGCCTACACTTGGTTAATAGAAAGTGATTCTCTCAGAGGTGCCTCCAGACGGCGTTATATCCACAGACAAGTAAATTAAATTAAAAAAGTTGGAAATGAGTGAGCTGAAATTTGAAGCATCTGGATTTTTATTGAACAATCAGGTGTTGCACCAAAGAATATAAGAGCAAATCATGTTCCATTATGCAAATGCAGACCCTAAAAGAGAGGTCCATTGGGTCCTTGAGTCCTTTAACTCAATTCTATTGTTAAGGGATAATATGAGCTTAACCCTTTAAGGACCAAGAGACATATTTGTCCCATACATTTAAATGGACGCCTGATGACTAAGGTCCAGGGTTCAAATCTCACCTCTGCCTCAGCTGGGTCCCTGAGCAAGGCCCTTAACCCTAAATAATGTAAAGGTAAATGTGCTCCTGAAGGGGTTAAAGTGAAGTGTTGCAGGTAAAAATGCCTTAAGTGTTTTTATCTTAACCCTTTTAGGACTGTAGGTTGTTTCAATCGCATTTGGCATCCATTTAAAAGGATGGAGCAACTATGTACTTTGGTCCTCAAAGGGTTAATGCTAACATGGAGTTATGGGTCCTAAAGGCCAATAAGGAGCTTCGTGCTACCAAAATGCTAAGGACTAACAAGAGCTAGTGGCTAAGGGCTAAAGAGAGCTTAACAAGAGGATAAAGGCTACAGAGAAGTTACTGGTTTGTCACATTTTAACAATGGGCTATGGGATAATGAGCGCCCAAGGGCTAAAGACAGGCTAACAAGCGACTAAAAATTAAAGAGTGGTTAAGCAGACATCCAAACTGTCCCAGACGTTCCAAGAATCTCTCTCACTTTAACATTAGCACCCTGATAGTGAGCGAGAGAAAATGAGACAGAGCGAGTTTTCCTCTACCACGTTTTTGCGGATTTTGAGAATGCACAAAAAATACTTAATGGAAAAAGCACAAAATGGAAAAAGCACCCAAATATCGCTGAAAAAAAAGAGAAATGTGGAAATGTGAAGGAAAATGCTTTTTCAAATAAACATGCATACATGTGAACACGTAAGACAAGAAAACAGTATTGAGACGTGAAATGAGTGATGTTTAGAATTTGAGTTTGAAACTGAGACACCCTTTCAGATGATCCACTGTTGTTTTGGTATCGACCTGTTAATGGTTTATTACAATGTGAAGAAATGTTTCAGAGTTACATACCTTCCTTCTTATTTCTAAAATACACAAGACTGTAAACACGTCTGGGGTCTGCACACTGCTTTTTTTTTTTTACATTACATATTATATTTTACATTGTATTATTTTACATGTTAAAACATGAGCGCCTGCTGTCATTTTCACTTACGCTGGGTGATGGATGACCTGTGTACAGACTGGTTAAATTTCTCAAAAGGCACATTCTTTTCTTAAAGGGCACGGAAATGGTTTTACAGTTCAGCCCTGACGCACATATCTGTGCATACATGCCTGACAGAATGCTGGAATGCTTGCTCACCGCTCCCTTTTTTCTGGGTATTCAGACTCCTGATATGATATAATCTGAAGTGGGTGTTTAAAATATAAAATAGGCATCCTTTATTAGCTTGTATGGACAGTGCGTAAAATGTGGCATGTTTGCATATTGGTAATGTTTGTTTGACAAGCTGCCTGTCCATTTCAGGTCCTGTAGGCAGCCGGCCCGTGAGACCTCCCTCTAAGAAGCAGCCTTTGCCCCGTCTTGAACGAGACGGGAAGAGCAATTACCTGCCCCAGACGCACCACACAGGTCAGCACACGTTACCCAACGCTGCTTAAAATCCTTCAGTTTATCCTCAGCCATCATTCAGCAGATCAGATTCACTGCTTCATTCCGTCATCCTCATACAGATTTCTCTCTGAATCCGTCCTAGCTTACTGTGGAAAATGCAGGAGGGTGAAGGGTCGCCGAGAGCGCCAGAGGCAGTACTGCCGCAAGGATTTTGGTGAGCACAGTTGCTCTTGTGTAGCCCATTTTTGTGTTTTGGGGTTTGTTTTTATTTTTTATTTCATTGTTATCGTGTCATATATCTCATTATTTATGTGTCTTATAGTTACTGTCTTTTAGAAGCCCAACAAAACATAACATACGACTCTCAAGCATGACATCATACCACAGCCTGACAACATAAGGTCTCGACAGTTCTACATTCCACTCTATTTTAATTTTTTTTAATCTCTTCTGGCTAAAAATGAGCTCAAACGTAATCAAGTTGTCACACAAAGTTGTAAGACTACAATTCTCAAAAACACTTTTAATCAGAGTATTGTATCAACTTCTGGGATATTGATCTGGGCAGTTAAGTAGCATTGGACGGTTGTTACTCCATTTCAGCTGTTTTGGAATTTCAAATTACCAACATGTGCACTAGAGGACCAACAATGGTTTAAAGGAATGGTTTAATAGGTGGAAAACATTGATATTTTGTCCCTCCTCATCCTTTCAGGCTGATGTTTCATTAGATTTGCAGTAGGCTAGGATCCACGTCATTACTGTGTTATACCATTTTAATTTCCATCAAACGATGTGGAATCCTTTCATTTCTAATACATTACCCAGTCTATATCAGGAAACCTACACTGCATAATGTTTTTTTTTAGATCTGATGAGAATCAGACATGAATGGGCACACTGTTTTATTTCAAGAACAGGGATCTCTCAGGGTCGTGTGTAGAAAAAGCTGACTGAAAAAGAGATGCTGATGCTCATCAGACTTTATGAAACCATCTGTAAAGAGTTTGGACTTCACTAATCCACAGTTGGGCAGACTGTGTACAAAGTGAGGTGTTCAATAGCATCTTACTCAGTTGACTGGCAAAAATCACTCCAAGATCTCCAAAGGTCGTAATGGTCCGGAGGTCACAAAGACAACAGAATGCAAACTTCCAAGCAACTAAAGATCTTTCCCAAGTTATACAGAGGAACTCTCTAGCATATCATGTGCTGTACTGACGGAGGATCACGCACTGAGCAGGGGGATATTGTGACTGGGGAACTGAGCAGATTTCGGTCTCGGTTTGAAACCTATAGCACAATTCACAGGGCTCAGGCAAGAATGGGATCTGAATGTGAGAGCGTTCCCCAGGGCCAGATTGGTGTCGCTGTAGGGGCACCAATTATTAACCACACTCGCCCTTCACTCACATCCAGTTGTTTGTGATGCTACATACACGCGTGCTTGATATATCTCAAAATGATGGTGAACGAAAAAAGATGTAATAAATCTCATACAATCTGTAACATAAAAGCTTTAATGAATTAATATGATCTTTTTTTCGTTTGCCGTTCCAGTCTTCAGAGCCAGGATCATGGGAAAGCTGTTCATCGGTGAAGAGACTCGGTATGACATCCAAATCATCCACTCGTACCGCAACCGTTTCCGTCTCGAACGGCGGGAGTATCTGTGGGCACCCAACAGGTGTGACTGCCCCCCTTTGGAGGAAGGCCAAGAGTACGTGCTCATGGTCAGACGGCATGTCAACTATGAGCACACTCGGGATCGCATTCTGTTGGAAGAGGACAGCTATACCCAGACTTACCGGCCACGTGAGGACAGCCTGCTGCGCCCCCTGGAGGATGTCTGTAGCAACAAGGGAACTCGCCAAAGAGGGTAGCGTGGACCCATCACATCAAATTGTCGTGCACTTGCTATCTATCCTATCTTTCATTCTCATTCCGAAAAAGCACAGCTGCAAACCTACCTGAGAGTCCTGAGATTATGTCATTAAAAGCACCTGAATTGTACCAAAGTTATTTTACCCACTCAAAGCACTTTAGGTGGATTTTATGACCTACCTTTAAAAAGGCATATACCAAAGAAGAACATATTTTATCACTTCGTTCGTATTACATTAGATGTCATTGCTTTATTGCCAATTATTGTCTTTTCTAATATTTATGATACTAGTGCGAGCAGTAATCGTACTTATCTTGATGTTTTTCATATATATATAAATATATATATAGTTTTTTGTTTGGTTGGATGTTTTTTTTTTTTACTATATACATGTATATTTGTGTGCAAATAAGTATCTGGAATACCTCGAGCAGAACTTTCTATTGGCTTATTGAGTATTAAAGGAAGTTTTTTGTATCTTTATCTATATTAATATTCTATAAAATTCAGTACAAACAAACCATTTGTAGACATTTGTGTTTCCGAAATTAAGATGTAGTGTCCATAGAAAATCATCCTACTCCTCCTAACTTTTTGATTTCCAGCATTAGATCAAAAACCAAAACAAATTTTATTTAATTAAAAAAAAACCCTATTTTGTTCTTACCTGACCATAAAATGTTTTCCCGGAGAGGCTCCTTTTCCTCCTTCAAAGTTGACCTCATATAGGAGGAACAACACATTTTAGGCGAGGTACTGTGATACACTTTCCATGTCTTATTTATTAAAATGGTACTCCAGGTGTTGCCATACTGGTTGTGGAATTCTTAAGGAACAGCCAGTTCTAAGCTGAAGTAATCAGACCCACATTAACAGATGCAGAGTAGGGCCAGAGTGTAGCAAGCGTGTTATCATTAATAAGAACGGTAATGTTATTTTCACTTGTATGTGAAGAGTTACAAGGTAGATGTTAATCATTTAATTTAATGTTCAGGGTGTAGTGACATAAGGTAAGGACTCGGGCAGGGTGTGATGATTTTCTATATGTATCTGTACTGAGACTGTACAAAGGCTTTAGATCAGTATTAGATTTGTTGTTTTGCCAATAGTATCATGACCATATATTCTAAATTCTCAGTCTACTTATTGGAATACAATAAAATGAAGAAAAAAAACAGCTTTATATGGGCTTCAATGTCAAGTATTTAATGTGATATCCCCTTACATTTGAGCAATAGCAGCATCTGGCAACATCATCAGGGTGTCAAGCTGCCACCCTTCTACAGTCCAAGGCTTTATGAGCAATGGTGCTTTTGGTGCTTTTGGAAGGCTAGCAGACAAGGGACCACTTTTTCGGCGAGATGACATTAAATACTGATACATACTCTGTGTTCTAATAAATAGACTGAAAAA
>JAUZST010068550.1:0-22134 GCA_034779995.1 Parotocinclus haroldoi | reverse complement strand
TCTCTCTCTCTCTCTCTCTCTCTCTCTCTCTCTCTCTCTCTCTCTCTCTCTCTCTCTCTCTCTCTTTCTCTCTCTCTTTCTCTCAAGTCTCTCTCACTCTAAAGTCTCTGTAAACCACCTCTTCAAAGCCTTCATTTGTTCAAGGCTTTAAGTGTTGACAGTTGCCTCGGGTGTAAGCAGTCGACTGTCATAATAAGGTCAATAAACACTCACTTTATCATGACATGATGGCCAACTATTCTGAACAGTGATTATGACTGGTTTCTGGGTGCAGAAGAGAACATGACTGTCAGGTAGGAAGGCCGCACCCATGTTTTCTTAATTACGGGGATTTCTGCTGCATTCATGGAGCATGGATTTATGGAGGGAGAATAACCTTCATTCAGAACCTGATCCTTTTATGCTGAGAAGGCTAAGTAGAACCATTTTACTTACTGTTATTTCAGCATAATAAATGGCCTCTGCGTCCTCTTTTATTACCCATTAAAATGTATTGTACCGCAGAGTTGGTTTGCAACTAAACCACAAGGCCTGTAATTCCTATTGGGAAATGAAAAATGTATCACTTCTATTTTCATGGCAAGTGCCTTGTGGTTGGGAAACCAAGCACAAGTGTAGAGCTCAGTGTTTTTATTCTCATATGACTAAATATTTTTTAAAACAGCTGTTTGTCGGTATGATTCTCCAAACTTCTCCTAAGCCTTCAAAACAGTTCATAAATAAATATTGTTTGTATTTACTGCAACACAGTAACAAACTTATTTGTTCATTATCTATAAGAAAACATACACGTTTACTATAATTGTTTTTGAATGGGTATTTATGGAATTATCAAAGAGATAAACAAGCTTGAATGTCTAGACAGCATCTGACAAATAGAACCATTCCCTAGTGCACATGCTCAAATAAAAGTTCACATTTAACATTTTCTATTTTTCAGACTACTAGGGTTAAATGATTAACACGTGGCAGGATGAAATACATTGGAATAGCAATTGCAAAAACATTCGTCATTGCTGTCAGTTTGCAATTTGTGCTGTATTGGTACATTAATACTACAGTATTGAGGCATGACTTTGAAAATTAGAGACTGAATTTAGAGTGTATGTAATGCGTTATTCAATGTCAATGACTAAGCTATAGCCTAAACAGGAACTGTTCACTTCACTGTTACTACACAGGACTATACCCGCTGAGAACTGTGGGCAAATATGCTCACACTCAACAACCTTTCAAATATCTTTGTGGAATATGGGATGATCGAGCAGTGGGCAATGAAGTATGTGTTGAAAATAATGAGTCTTCCAAACATTTCAAACTCCAAGGGTTTGACATCAGCAGCTACGAATTGGAAGAGAGTCAGCTTCTCTGGCTCATGTTCAGCACATGGACAGCCGCCGATATAAATCCAGCTCTGTTTTTCCCTTTCAGAGAGGTTTCATTGCTTTGAGAAGGGACAGATGCCATAAATTCGTAATTTTGCCCTACCACAGAATTTGCCAGTCCCATATCCTGTGTGCAAGACCTGCTTCACTGGGAAAATACGTTTACCAACTGTAGCCTCCTTATGCTTAAATCATAGCCCTAAATGTGGTTGTACCGTCATTATTCGTCGGAATAATTCGCCTAGTAAACTGGCAAGTGTGTGCGCCTCACTTCATTTGTTATTCAGATGGCTTAACAGCTGTTTGGGAGGCTGTGATTCTTGGTGTGTCGCCATAGAATAAAGTATTTTAAGAAATATAAAGGGACCTTTCACCTGTCACTGAGCGTGGCATAAACACAGACAGGCCAGAAACGAACTAGATGCGTCATTTTATTAGGCTTAAAAATAGTTTAAATACACTTTTATGCAACTGTACAAGTATAAAAATTATCGTCATTAAATTGTGTCATCGGAGAGATACGCAGTTTGAAAACGGCAATTTGTATGTAAAGATGTTCAGCCGAGGCACCTATAGTAGGTTACCATATTAACTCTGCTCTTTACCAGCAGTGTTTATTATCTTTTTTTCTTATTAATCACACAACACATTAACATGGAAAACAACTGGAGCAAATAGCTAAACAATGAGTAATAAACAAACTTGTCTAAACGTGGATTGATTGATTTAATTTCACATCCATCAGGATATTTAGGTAGGGACCTTATCCTCTGCAAGATCTGCCTGTGGTCATAAAGAGACAGAATTTTTTTTAGACACAACGATAAAAAATTCCTACCACCCTCAGTGCCAGATACTAACGAGAGCCTGTGTTAACCTAGCCGTGGAGCCACCCACACGCTTTTACCAGTATGAGGAGGTTTTTGGATCAAATGAATGCAAAATTAAAACAATTTTGTGGCTAGGCAGTTAGTGGTTTACGTAACAGTGCTGGAGACGGATGGATTAGTCGACTTTGGTAGTTGGTGAAGCAGCTCTGAAGTAGAGGTGTAGAGGTGTAGAGGCAGAGGAGAACCAATACAACACATTAGAGAGGCAGCCAGCAAACATGAAATTGAGGGGAAAATGCAAGCTTTCTAATTAGCATTCATTAACAGTGGGGAGGAAAGCGCGATTATGGTGTTTAAGGAGTGCATTAGCTAATGTCACTTTTTTCACATGTCAGCAAGTCCAAATTGGAGCAGCCTGTTTCCACATCAAAAGGGTAATGTGTTTTGCTGCCGTAGTTGTTTTGTGGTTAAAGTGGTATGGGTGGATGGGAGGGGGAGGGGGGGGGGCTGTGCTCAGAAACAACTGGTCAGAAATAATGTTTGCTTTTCCTTTGTTTTGATTTTTAAGTATAGCACATCCCCTAAAGCTTAACAGTGGAGCGATAAGCCTGACACTCACCTCAGATGTTAAGCCTACTTGATCCATATCAGACAACAAAACCGACACATGAAAGCAGGAAAAAGCAGAGGAGAACAATGCACTCTAAAGGTGATAGGAAGGTTGTTTTGAAAATCTAAATTACTTTATTTTTCAGGTTACGGTTAAAGCCCAATATGGTTTCAAAAAACTGGCCTATTACTTAAATTACTTGCCCTGACTTTATCATATTAACACGATGTACCCTGCAGTAGCCTATGTATTAAATATTTCCTTTAGCTGCTGTGTTGACAGCATCCCAAGGCCTTGAGGAAATTGCTACAGGAGTATATAATGCTGAGTGAGCCCAGTTTGCAGACGGTCAATATTAGTCTGTTTGTTTGCCCTGGAAGGCCTATAGAGTAAACGAGACAGGTTAGCAAGCCTCATCTAAACAGTGGGATACTGTCATGAAGTAGTCAATCTTTGCTCTTTATTCACATTCTGTAATGAGATGTAAGTCAAACATTAGTCAGACTCCTGTTGTTATTAAAATACCCAACCCACACAATTGGTTCTATAGAGCATTATGACTCACACAAAAAAAGCCTTCAGTGTTTGCAGGGAGTCATGTGACTGCCACTGTTGATTCTTCCAAATCAACTGTTTGCACAGCTCTTTGTATATAAAGCAGCTGTGATTGGGGAGTGGATGCGTTGATGTGGCTGCGCAGGTGGGGTTGGGCGTGGAACCATCAATTCACTGACTGTTTCAAAGATAGATAAAATTAAGCTTGTTTTAGTGTACTCTGAATTTATTTGCAAGCCTATTAAATGTAGGTTTGATAATCACAGTAAAGGCTGCTAATACACGTAAGGCAATTTCTAATGCCTTCAAGAATAGTGCCTAAGAAAAGTACACATTTCAATAACCTTGTCGCTTGACAAATTGATTGTTCCTTTTGCCATGATCGGTCAAGGTTCATAGAAGGATACTTAGAAACAAGGCACTTCTCTTGCTGCAGACACACACACACACACACACACACACACACACACACACACACACACACACACACACACACACACACACACACACAAAACTCTCCTCCCCAGCAACTTCCACAGTCAGTGTACTCTGCTAATATTGACTCTCCTGGCTAACACAGCCGCAATTGAGCTGTCTTTCACACTAACGTTTGACTAGCATTAAAACATTATTGAGATAACAGGCTGAAGCAAGTAGCAGATTACACTAGGGTCATGATGCTAATGAAAGAGTGCAAGCAAAGGGAAATGGGTGGCACATGCATTCATCTTGTATTTTCATCTTCAGTATTTTCCATGCTGCTATCTTTATGTTTGCTTACAGAGGCATCACTGTTTCATTTCGATGCTGGGTGTTTGGCGAGGAACTGCAGTGTGGATAATAGTCACGTGCTGTGAAACCATTTATTCCTGATCATTAGCAATATCATTAATTCGTTCGTAAGAACACTTGGTTGACATGAGGACTTCACGATGGCTCAGATGACGAACGATCTTTGGATGTGCCAACTACTGTAACTCTAGCCACCTGTCCTGCTGGCTTACGGCTCATGAAGCTGCCCAACTCTTACCGGTAGAGGGATAAAGGGGTGAGAAATCACAAGTTCCTCTACGAGAGGAAAAACACCGCATGCAGAGAGCAGTGCTGCCATCTAGCAGTCAAGATCAGCCTTGCACTATGCATAGACAGCGTACACAGCATGTGTGAATCTCGTAGCGTTATAATTACTAATAACTGGAAAAAATGAAGCAAGTATAATGCAATGTTAATGAGAAGCATTATAGTAGAAGATCTGCAAAGCTGTTGGAGGTAGCAGAAGTTCTATTCCCTACCACTGGTCATGGGAAAGCTGAAGCTGTAGTGTTTGGGTATATTTTGTATATAGCTGAGTAATTGAAAAGAGTGATGTAAGTAAAGTAAATGTATAAATATTTTTATAATGCTTTGCAAATAGTTAAAAAAAAAGCAAATTACACAGGCTAATTATACTGGTGCACATCAGTAACTTAATTAAACACTTATTACAACCGAGGTATGCAGAAGAGCATCTCTGCATCGCCAAACACTTCACCACCATCCCACCGGGTCATGTTATCCTCCAGAATTTGGATGTACTAAGTAACATCCCTTTACCTTCAGTCCTGACCAGCTGCCCAGTCCCTGCTGGAGGGGAAACACCCCATAAAATAATGTTACCACTACCAGATTCATGGTAGGTATGGTGTATTTTTTGGTGCTGTGTTGTGTTTTGTTTTGCAAAACATACCACTTTGAGTTCCAGTCCAAAAAGTTCAATCTTTGTTTCATTTGAAGATAAAACATTTTAACGTCTTCCGAGTTTTTGGGGTTTTTTTTGAGAGAGCACAAATGAGACCTGACACTTGATGCCTGATGAACCTGATACAGGAATAGCTTGTTTCTTGCTTTTATGCCATATAGGCCAGCTTTGTGTAAAACTTCTGAAACTGTGAAACATTTACATTCTTTAGTAAAAATGAAAATGACCAGTAAAATCTGTATTTCTAAACATTTTTATTTTACTTCGCTGTGTGTAACTACTACAGTAAAACTGAGTTTGCATTCTCATGATCTGCAGAACAGCATACACGTCTAGATGACCATTGGCTAGTTATTCTGAACTAATCACTAAATGTTTACAAAAAAAATGAAACCAATATATGTATATTGTTAGCAAATAACAACATTCTGAACTCAACAATCTGAGCATGGCCATAATAATTCTCAATGTTCTTCGAGAATTAAAGCAAAACAGGTTTTCAGTTTTTAAATATGTCATGTTGTTTAAAAAAGGAGTTTTGTTTTTTCTTGGTGTAGTCTCCCACATCACATATATTGACCCATTACAACATTTTACTATTCTTAATTACTAACAAAATAAGTAACACAATTACATTATTTTGCTTTTTAACTGTACCAAACAAACCCTAATTTTCAGGATATTAGGAAAAGTGTCAGAGCTGGAATGTCATTTGGAATGTGCAATGTGTATTGAACTGTGCAGAGCCCAACTGTGTCCGTGCCCTCCTGAGAATAATGGTGAGGGAGGACTAACGAGCACACGCATCTTTTTCAAAAGCTCCATGTCTCCTCAGCAAACACCAGAAGATCCAGAGCTCTGACCAAACAGGCTCAATCAAAAGGAGACTTTTCTGAGCTGTGTTAGCTCAACAAATTCAGCCCTCTACACACACAGCTTCAAAGAATGAGTTTACCTTCTGCTAACCTTTGATGCATTGTGTATTGATCGTGTAGAGCTGGGGCAGAGCTGATCTGGATTAGAGGGCCTGAGTTTGAACTGAACAGCAGTGTTGCCATACAGCGGCTGATTTTCACTGCTGCTATCCACATTGATGCACAAATCACAATGAACAACGTGTCTACAGCCAATTGAAATAGGTTATTTGAGATCCAAGTGAAATGGACACACTTACCATGCAGTATCATGATGTTTTATTGATCTAGAACATGCATAGTTACTGAAGCTACTTAGTGATGATTTATTTACATTTTGCAGTCAAGGTTAGACATGGCTGTTTGACTGAACGGTCGCCATAGGGCTGTTGTAGTGATTGGGAACTATCCCTCATCTGCCCTCACCTCCCTCAGACACAGCCACAGAATGCCAACTACTTGAACCTAGAAGCTCATATGAACCTAGCATATCAGAATCATTCACACGGTCACTTTCCTAGTTAGCAATAAATCATGACACTGTTCAGAATTCCCTTAAGAATACAAGCTAAATAAAAGTTACTGTAACAAGACTGTTGGACAGTGGCCACAATGAAGTCAGGCTCATGGTCAACGTTACAGCATAGCTGTTTATATTCATCTTTCATTTCTTTTTTACTGAGCCACACCTTTTAGGCAGGTTCAGATCCACAACGCGTGTAGAAACAAAATGAAACAAGCTAATTTTACACATAAATCCATTTTCAGCTCATGATTGTGTATGTGTGTTTGTATTCACACACTTGTGTGTTAAGGCATTTGTGCGATCCAAGTCTTAAAGTGCAAACTATTCTTAAACCACTTTAGGCACATATTAAATATACTGTACTTCTTTCTCAGCAGGGACCCAATCTCAAAATATGCTATGTGTTACAACTGTTGGTGGTAGGTAGAAATTCTCTGACCTGTTATGCCTGTTGCTGCCAAAATAAAAAAATAATGTTACACTTGGACACACAGCTCCATCACTGATGTCACTCTTTCTGTTAGTAGATAGACACTATTGTCACCTATGGCCATGTACTGTCAAGCATTTTAAATAGTAAACTGTACACATGCTACTACAGAATAAGTACATCTCACTGTGATCGATTTGGTTAAAATGTTATTAAATATTATCAGTTAGCCACTTACTCTCTCTTCTACCTCTAGGATTGAGGGTCCTGGTATACATAGGTATATTCATAGTGGATTATTGAAATGAGGTATGGAAATCTGTTATGCTTTTGAATAGTAGTTTTATGAGATCATGCATCAACCTAAATATCAACCGTTGTAGATTTTGTAGTGCTTTGCAAATCCTTTGCCCAAATGATTGTCAGCTATTGATTGAAAAAATTATATAAATTCGAATGACAATGTGCCAGTCAGGTTAATCATAAGCATTGCCCACTTACAATTGCTCCTTCCCATTACAGTTCATGCTAAAGCACACTCCCCTTTGTCGTAACAATTTCTTCTTGGTTCACAGTATTCAATATTTAATCAAATGTGCTTATTTAATTTTGTTTCCTCCCACAAGTTAAGAAACATTGCTATATTGATTAAAATATTTCCCCCACGTCTGCTCTCTCTATAAGCTTAATTACCTCTAATTTAATAACAATGTGCAGAGTAATTCATTTTTCTATTTATTCATGAACGTGTACAATCATGATCTCATTCACTCATTTTTAGTATCCATTGTGAGCACAAGGCAGGAACCCAGTCTATCACAGTATTTAGACTGCTCACAAAAATAGGGGATATTTCATTTTAAAATGTTCCTATCCTGTTCCTGGGTTCACATACTCTTTTGTAGATATAACTGATGCATTTGAACTTTTAAGTCAAAGATTTTGTTGATTGAGTTATAGGTTTCCTCTGAAAGCGTTTTAAATTCGCTTTATCATATTTATGACTGAATTCTGTAAAATCAAGTCATCTTTTTCAGGCTGTTCCCAAATGATTACTGTAACATGATATGTGGTAAGTCTCCACCTCAATTTAAAGGTACATGTAATTGTTTAAATGTAACTACAACGACATATCTGATCATAATGGTTAAAATACTGTACAATGACTATCTGCACACTGAAAGCTTGTGCCAGCAAAAAAAACCTCAGCCTGCTGAACATAATGTAAACCAACGTCATCGTGGCTCCTGTAAAACAACAAAGGCCACATGATCCACCGCCACAATGACCAGATTAAACCAACAGTATCTTGTAAATGGGGCAACTGTTTTCACATACTCACAGTGGCTCCACTGAAAGTGAGTCAACAGATATTTTACCACTCTGAGGTCGCAGCCTGTTAGCGTGTGGTCGGCACATACACCGGGCTTCCTCAGAGCACACAATAGCAGCTGTAGCTACTTATAGCTCTGTCAAGACTCAAGCAAGGAAAAATCTGTCTGCCTGCTTATTACAGTACACAGAAAACAAATTATGTTTTTAGCATTCAGGCCAGAAGGCAACCTTGCTAATTTCAAGCTACAAACTGCACTGGAATCAGGTGCAGTTCATCTGTCATTACACGACACGTGATGTTTTTTTTCAGAATATTAGTTCTTTATGCAGTTGTGGTGCAAAAACAGCTGTGCCGTCTAACCCAGCTTATTAAAGGACCTTTACAAATGCCATTCTCTGTCTTCGAAGAAGCATTGAGCATAGAAACATAGCTTTATTTTCTTGGTACAATTTGATGAGCATAAATCTGTACATTTCTGTTGTTTGAGGCCAAAACTGCTGATTGAGGTATTAGTATGCATGAGCAGTGAGATAACCAAAGAGCAGCTAAGCAGCAGATCAGAAGATGAGTCCCCAGGGAGGATAGAGCATAAGATGCTCGGAATGACAACTGGACTAGCCAGTAAACACTCATCTGCATTTTAACCTCACCTCAGAGTGATGCACTTGCTGGCAGTGAGTCTGACATATTGAGATATAGTGTGAAAAACTCTGCTCTGGGCCTTCATTAGCTGAGTGCTGGGCTCATGCAGTATTTACTGTGTGGACTGCTAATTGAGTTTTAATGTCAGTGACTTCACCCCAGGAAACACAAGCACAGCTAGGTAGATGTGGCTTTAAAGGGCAGCAGTGACCACATCTGGACTGCTGCAAGCTACGGTTTGAGACACTATAGGTCTATGGCTGTTTTGTTTGTATACACCTAGCTTATGCATAGCAAGAGTACAATGATGTGGACACTAGGACATTCCGTTCCTGCTAACTTGTTAATGTTATAGCCAAGTACATGAGCAGCTATTTAGATTTTCATTGCTTTGCACTGTGCTTTTGACTAGATTTACATTCAAGCAAAACAGCATTAGTGAAACTATTCACTAATGAATCTTGGCTAAAGTCAATACCAAAAGTTGGATGTGGTTAAGGTTCTGTGCGTGTTATTCCACACCAGATATGGCAGACCATTTCTATATGGACCATGGATTGTGTATTTGGGCATTATCAGTCTAAAACAACAAAGGTGTTGACACAAAGCTGAACATGCACAGTTCACAAGATGTCATTGTACTTTGCATCATTTATGATTTACCCAGCTTAAACGATTAGAAACTTCTGGAATCCAGAAAACACATATTTAGCTGGCAGATTGCCATGCCCACTGCTCAAAAATGTGGTGCGGTTTATATAACTGCCTGACCGCTGGCATTGTTCTTGATGATCTTGGTCTTCTGGGTGGCTGCATAATTTAAAGTTTTTATATGGTGTTTTTAAAAGCAGACATTCTTGCAAAACATCTTTACACAAACCCAAGTCTAGACCTCAAATGAGCAAGCCAGTTACAACGATGTCAAGGAACTCCCTAGGAAGTGTGAGGACCACACTAGGAAGTGTTGACTAAACAGGTAAGCCTTAAGTCACTGTCACCTAACAGCTCCAAGATCCCTGGTTTGATCATGATCCCTATACTCTGCCCTTAGTAGGGTATGAATGTTTTCTTCATGTCCCCATGGATTAACTCCCACATTCTAAAAGAGAAGCATGATAGGAATATGGGTGAGGTGTTAGGAGCGTGTGCGTGCTACTGCATTGCTGCCGGCTAAGCACTGAGACTCTGACTAGGCATACATACATATATAAAAAAATACCATTATTATATAACTATAATGCAAATGGAAAGGTGCTTGATCAGTCTGGCCATACGATTCTGCCATCTGACTGAGCACTCCGATAACTGATGCTGATGTGGATATTTTCTGACCATTCTCTCTAAGCCCTGGAGACAGCTGTGCTCGAAAATCCTGGTAAATCAGCACTTCCTGAAATACATACACCAACCTGTCTATCAGCAACAACCATGCATGTCAATTGAAACAAATGTATTCTCCATTCTGATACTTTGAATTTTAACAGGCTGTTCTGACATCTGCATCCCTAGATGCATGGAGTTGCTGCCACGCGATTGGCTAATAGAACTGGTGTACATCTTGAAGTGGCATAAAAGTGAGTTTATGTCCTAAACTATATCTATATATCCATCCATATTCTTATCCCCAATGCCACAGCCTACATTACTGTGTCTTACTGAGAAATGGCCAAAACGTTGTTGGCCCAAAAAATAAATAAATAAAAACATTTTAAAAGACCCCATCCATCTCCTCCCTTCAATACAGAACAGTTATCCCTTCCCCTTTGCAGAAAAGTTTCTAAAAATGTTTCTACCCCCATGGTTGTTGTACATACCCTTATTCCTCTAAACACAGCAAGTGCAATCAAATGCACATTAATTATATTGAAGTAATGTAATTTGATTTTCTGGATTGTTTTTTAGATCTGGTCTCTCTCAGTTGAAGTGTTCCTCCGATACAAATTACACACCTCTCCAGTCCCTGCAGGTGGGAAAACATGCAAAATTGGCAGTGTATCAAACACTTATTTTCCTCACTGTATTTGAGTTTATAGCAATTCCGAAATGATTAAAACATGCATGAGCATCACAGGAGGAGACATGTTAATGAGTTAATGGAGACAAGAACTGAAGGACAATTATTTCATATAGCTTTATCTACATAACTTTCAAAATTATGACCATATTAACATTTTCCAAAACAGCCATTAAAGGTTTGTCCTGTCTAGTTATACAGTCCTCCTCATACCTCTAACAAAAATAAATAAGTAGCTTTTAACAGTACAGAGCTAGGCTCCCGCTTGCTACTTTTCACAATAAACGTTGTTGTTCTCAGTTTCTTACGAGTATATACTGGCAATCAATAAATGACATGACATACTTTGAATAAGTACTGTTCCTTGCAAGCTGAAACAATGCTTTACTGTTATATTCTGTTTGTTCAACTTGGGGGGGGGAAATACAGGATACTTACTGGCATCTTCTCTAAACTAAGGTATCCGGTTTACGTGGAGAATACACAATATTCAAAAGAGAATATGCATTTAAATATGAGGTACAGTTCAAGTGTACAGTGAATGCCATTAAATTTTGTTCTGAAAACCTGCATGTGTATTACAAACTATGCTTTTCTAAGATCAAGGCTACATGCCAGATTGCACTTAACACTGGGGTTTCCATTTCTAAAGCACAAATCGTACAATGCTTTGATTGCCCTACTTCACCATCAGCACAACATATAGATGGAAAAAAAGTAAAAACAAGTATTACATACCCAAGTGACAGAAGGGAAATAATCATTTTACTTCGAGTCAAAGCACCCCAAAGCCATGATTAAACAATGCCTAAATAGATCGTGTGATGGAAGCACTAAAGTAGAAAATGCATTACAAAATCACTTTGGTGAACATATATACAAGCCTATATATAAAAAAGTTTTTTCTATATAAAAAAACATTCTTAAAAAGTTAAATAGGATGGGAAATAGGAGTATTGCACACACTGATGACAGGCTTCAAGAGGAAGGAACTCTTGATTGGCAATGCAGGGGAAACCCTTAAGGCTTTCTGCGCCTGCAAGGCAAAATACAAATTCTGCTCATTTACAAGCTCATCAAAACCTCTTTCTGCTGTGTGACTGACATAAAGAGGGTAAAAAAAAAGGTGTGGAACAGAACTTACTTAGGATACCCATGGTGTTGATAGCCAGGTCCCAGGTTTGAGCCAGTCCTCATCTCCACAGCCACAGAGCACTAAAGGGTCAGAATCAGAGCAGAGCATTAGTAATCAAGGCTGAGATTACAATATCCATGAGTGACATTCAGGTAAAAATCTGGCTTTCAAATCCGGCACTACAAGTAATTCCTTACATTTATTTCATGCATTACAAGTAATCAAAGTATTGAAATGTATTTCGTTTGCCTTACAGCACAGCACTATGAGTGTTTTGCTCACACTTGTGCCTTCTTTTAAATAAATGTGAATGAAATATTTATTTAGGATCCCTTATGCAAGCCAAGATTTTTCCAGCAATTTTATTCATCAGGGCTGGAAAATAACACATTTGAAATCAAACTAGCATGTGAAAACAGCTGACATACTTATGCTAGTCCACTACAAACATCTTCCTGAGATACTTGTGTTTATTTAATTATAAAGCTCTCATATTGGCTACACCTTAACTTTAATATCCAAGCCAAGTTCTGAAACATTACTAAAAATTTGCAATAATTCAAATAAATAAACGTTTTTTTTTTTTTTTTTTTTTTTTAAATTAAATAAATAAATTAAAAAAAAAAAAAAACACACCACCACATCAACAGATCAGGAAAGTGTCCCTAAACTTTTGGTTTAAAAGGTAACAGAGCCTCACCCTTGTTTCTACATCAGTCCAATCCCCATCTTTACGGTCATCCTGACTCGGGCCACCCTCTGAAGATCTCCTCTTACGACTGCAACAAAGCACATTCAGGGCGGCTTGGCTTAATGTTTATCTAGTGATGCATAGTATAATGACCTACCTAAAGTAAAGACAACTTTTGTACGCATATGCACAGCCACATACATTCATGACGAAACCAATCAAGTGGACAGTAACAGTGTTTAGGCAGGTGTTGCCCAGACCTAAGAACGTCACCTGGTCCTTTGTTCCAACGCCCATTTGCTTGCCCACACCACATGCTTTTTTGGTGGACTGGGATTAGCCTGGTGAGTACTCTGGCCAGTCTGTGACTAGGCAGCAGCACCACTGTACTGTGTTATGACTTGTGCCTTATGTATAAAACGATTCTCTGACTCGTACCACCCATATAGATTTAGTGTTTTAAATACATTGGTTTATATGTGGCAGCACCACAACAACACTGGTCAACACATTGATTTTTCTATTCATTTACCATTTAAGACAAATAAAATAGTTTAATGTAGAGCTGTGTGAAGCACATTTATTTCCCCAAACTGATCCCAAAACTTTTGCACAATAATGTACACACACCCACTCACCTGGGGCCATTAGGATTTTCCTGTTTCAGTGTTTCAATATCAGTAAACTGAACAGCTTGTCCTCCACCTCTAGTCTTAAATACTTCACCCTGAAAGACAAGAAATATTCTATTAGACACGAAACACCACAGATAGGATAGAAAACTTTTTTCAGACAAGCTTGGACATTCAAAAGCACCTTGATGAGTTTGGTTTTAATCTCTCCATCAGAGGCCACTTCTTGGTGAGTCAGCATGTACTTGTCACACTTGGATAGGGCCTTCTCGTTTGGAGCCGACACTTTGATGGAATTGGGAACGTTGGGCTGCATTACCGTGTCCAGATCCACGCTAGAACTGGGTTTGTGATCCACCCATCTCTCAGCACCAGCCGAGTGTGAGCGTCTGTGCAGAGGCCGAACCGGCAGCCCAGTCTACACAACCAAAACACAGGTTCGTTATGATACACCTGGGTAAACTGACCAAGTATGACTAGTATGCGAATAAAAATGCCAGATGCACCAAAAATCACTAGCTTGGTTGGTAAGAATAAAGCTCAGTTTATTAGGCTAAAGTGCATTACATAACATGGTTATTAGCAGCAACATTCCTCGGTTTTTATACATCCATATCTACTGAAAAGCAGCCATTAGGAAAAATGGGGGGAAAAAAACCTACTAGCATTCATGTTAGTGTCATGCCAGCTCTATCTACAACTACAGTGTGATATTAATCACTGACCCTGTAACCACTCTCTTCTAGGTCTACATCTGCTGGCTGGGTAGGCACCTCACAGTCTCTGTCCCAGCACTTGCCTCTCCTCCTGTTAATGCTGCATGGAAGACCCTGAGCTCTGCTCCTACTGTGGGGAGGGGAAGGGCTGCCCTGCCTGTCATTCTGAGGCACTCGCTGCTCCCACTCAGAGACACAGGAGGCCACAGACACGCTGCTAATGCTGGGGGAAACGGGGGCTGGCCTGACCACCTTGAAGGGGACATGTACTGGTGCCTGACAGGAGAGGGGGGGCTTGAAAGTAGTGCAGGAAAACTACACATAACAGCAAGTTAGCACACATGGACCACATGCACAAAGTAATATGACAAAGCATTTGAGCATTAGAGATATGGGTCGATACCAAAACGTTATACAGACTTTTAAAAGAAAAAGATTTAAGGTGTAAAATACGTTGCAAGAACAGAAACTAGGAAAGAAACTAAGGACAGATTGAACTGTAATAAGTTAAAGACATACGGGCATGGGCGACGGAGAGGCTGATCTCTTGGCAGGCACTCGGTCCTTCTCTCGGGAAGGTCGCTGTGGTTTATCTGCTCGGACCTCTGACTTGCTCTCGGTTACAATAGCTTTGAGCTGTTTCAGCTTTTCATCTTTCACCCAAAGCTTGTTCTGCATTTCCAGCTCCTTTGCATTTACTCGTCTCTCCTGTACGAAGATAGTCATGTCAAGCCACTGAGGATAGTCAAGTGATGACAATGCTTCCATGGAAGCATGCAAAAAAAGCCAACATAAATAACAACTGAAACTGGAAGCTTTTCAGTAACAAAGCGCTGCAAAGCAAATGTGTATAATACCACAAAACGCATTCGGAACAGCTTAGTACCCTTTCACTTTTTTTTTTTTTTAAACGTTCGTTATATGTTGAGGTTAGGACTAACGACTCATGTTGCGATGTTCACGATTGGATTTCCACACAATTACGGATTTTACATTTGAGAAAAAGACATTATTTCTGTAGTGTAAACAAGACTGTTTATTATTATTTATTTAACAACAACACATTTGCCCATTGCAATTAAAACTGTAGCGTTGCCATTCTTAACCGTGCCAAAGCATTCTTTATTATTTATGAAAAATACTAATTAAAACAAATGAGTACTTTTCTTGTTTAACAATTAGTTAATAAGATTCTATTCTAACAAACAATTTCCCCGGCAATTAAAAAGGAACTACTAGAACGCTATACGTATTTGGGAGTGACTCCACCACCTGGTGTCGAAAAACTGAATTGCATTTAAATTGGGGATGGGGGAAGGGGGGGGGGGGGGGGTTCAGTCTCGTCCCATTTTTGCATGCTGGTACATCATTGCATTCCCTAGTTGAGGCCAGTTCCACTTTTTCTCCATTAACTTGTACTCAATGGGTGGAGGTGAAAATATATCACCATTTTTGTTGCTGATTTATTATTTTTTTAAAGGACTTGAGTAATGAAATTTTGCTCTGGGGGCCACCCATTTCTTTTGATCATCTTTTAGATTTACACCTTGATAGGAAAATTCAGTTATTTGGACAGTTAACAATGCATATCAAAGTAACATCCAAGCCTCTATACGGATATCCAAAGACTCATGCGAGTTTTCAACGATTGCACTAAATAAGTCAACAAAACATTACTCACACACTCCTTCTGCCACCTTAGCTTTTCATCCGAGACTAAGCCATGTAAGCGGGCCTCCATTCGCTTCTTCTCTGAAAGCTCCCGTTGCAGCCTATTATCCCTGCTATCCAACTCATTCTGCAGGGTACGTTTATCCTCCTCATAGATGTTTGTAGTTTTCTGCAGGATGTCAATCTAGACAGAAAACAGCACTAAGCTCCACAGCCTATAAACCAAACTTAAATCACATTGTGTTATAGTTTCAGAATTACCTTGTACTCCAGCATTTTAGATTTTTTCTCCAGACGATCAATCTCGTTCTTCTGGTTCTGGATCATTTTGTCCTTATCGCCTAGTTTGCCCCGCTGCTCATGTATAACATTCTCTTTTGAAATGAGGGTGCCATCCATTTGTTGAAGCATGTTCCTCAACACGTTGGCTACAAAAGGAATGCAACTGTTTAATCGGTACCGGTCATTCATTAATGGCTAGCTTGAAATTTTAACCTGCCAGAAAGAAAGCATCATGCCTGCTTTGTTGTACTCCTCGGTCATCATTTGGCGAATCTTGTACCTCTTTTCCAATGCCTCAATGAGTTTGGGTAGCGTGTGGTCATCACTGGGATCAGAGATTTCACAGGGAGGCAGTGGAGGCAAGCTTTGCATCAGTGGGTTCAGAACAGTAGGAGGTTCTAGAACATTGAGTTTAAACAGTCATTGACTGCATTTATATGAACAAGACATTAATTGCAAGAAACAACAAGATAATGGCAAGACGTTGCAATAGCATTTGTCAGGCAAAATAAATCAAATTATAGACATTTGTTAAACCAACAGTTTTGTAATATAAATACAGACAGAGACACAAAGACAGAGAAACAGAGACACACACGCAGACAATCACCGCAGATAGACTGACAGAGACACACATACACACACGCAGACAGGCACGCGTGCACGCAGACAGACAGGCACGCATGCATGTAGATAGACAGGCACCGGCACGCACACATCCGGTCTAAATATAAAGTCATTATTTTAACATCACACCCTGGACAACCTTAAGGAAATTCAATGAAGTGACATGAGCTAAATAGTGACCATTACCTCCATCAACAGGACCTCCACGTTCCTCCAGCCGCCGAGACAGCTCATCTTTAAAGGCCTGGTTTCTTTGTCTGCGGCCTGCAGCAAAGCCACAGATTGGCCGGTCAACAGGCCGGGCAACCTCCACCTCCTGTGTCATCTCAGCAAACCGCATCACCAGCTACCATAAACATACATAGCATAAATACATAGACAATACATAAAGTACAAGCATAACGATGTTAATAATGAAGAATGCATCCATAAAGATGCATGTACTGTTATCAGCTCACTACAAGCACCACGTATTGAAGACATGCCCTAAAAAAAAAACAACAACATTCACTACCACATAAAATGTGAATATCAAATGTCTACATTCTGTTCAGTGGATGTTCACTCTGCAAGCCCAAAAGTTCTGCTCATGCTTTCGCAATCCGTAGACACTTCACCTTGATATATTCTGGTTTATATTACATGAAACGGCAGTTTCATGTGAATTAAAAGATAGAAGAAGTGGTGTGAGCACATGTTTTACAGTCTTCAAATCAGACTGATCAGAAAAAAAAGTGTTTGATTAGCTAGATTAAACTACATCTGAGATTTAGGCCTTTTATATTTTCGATTAAAAGTTCGAGTAAAAGTTAAAGTTAACCGTTTTGTTTTGGAAAACGTTTGTTTAAAAAAAAAATTTTTTTTAATTAAAAAAAAAAAATAAAAAAAGGCAATGCAAACAAATGTAATTAAAACATTACTTGAAATATACTGCTCTCACAAATACATTTTTGAATGAATGTGGATTAAACAAAAGCTATAAACTGGGAACAAAATCATATATTTGATCAAGAAACAGTCAAGTCATAACTCGATAGATTAAATTAGCGCGGTTTTCTTGTCAAATCATAAACATTACATTTGTTAATTGGAGAAAGAAAAGAACTTGATAAAATGATTGAAAGCCAAACTAAATCCGGTGACTTATGCATGGCCAGGTATATGCATTAATCAAATGGCATGCAATTGGTCGTGTAAAAAGAGGTTTTAGGTGCAATCTTACCATTGTTTCTTCATAATCGTCTGCCTTGGGATTCACACAGACTACCATTCTGACTTTGCCTTCTCCATCAAAATAGTTTTTAAACAGGTGGGTCACTTTAGAGTCTCTGTAGGGGACCATCTGGGAGTTGGAAGAAGGATTAATTAGGATGGATTCTAACAATCAAGTACAAGCAAAAAAGAAGACGTGTATAAATAGAGTACTTTGTTGGTGCCACACATCTGATTCTCTCTTAGAACCTCAATGCATGTACGTAGAGTCATTAAAGACTGGTTGATGTTGCCTGTAGGAATAAATAGTGAAAATTTGATAAAACGAAAGGAGAGGAAGAAGAACAAGAAAAGGGCAGTTCAGACTTCTGAGGTAGCTAACCTGCTTCTCGAAGGCGGCTTCCCTCTGCACGGGTTCTGCTTGTGCGTTCACTACCAGCCAGATCCACAAGACACAGCTGACCAACATTCACCTGGCTCTTATCCTAAGAAGGTTTGAGAAAAACTGGTATCACAGTGGAAGTGTGCAGCACATCTCACAAAAAATTAGGGTATTTCGATATTTCAAAATGAATACGAAGCAATTAAAAAAACAGCAATTGGTATAATTTCATTAAACAATATAATCAGAAAATCAAATGAAAAGTGAATAAAGGTTGTTCAATTACACATATGAGATGCAAACTTAATTATCGTGACTGAGTAACAAGTGACATTCACGGGGATCAACATAAGCATGTCAAACTGGACGAGAGGGCCATTCATCGACTGTTCAGTAGGGTTTTATGGTCACCAAGGCTGCCAAAACACTGACAGATGGGACAGGATCAGATTGTCCGGCAATTCTTGTGGGATTCTCTTTGTATTCGGTTTGAAATATCCTCCATATTTGAGAGAAGTGTATATGGAACTGTGGTAGTTAATGATCTTTGTCATGTGTTATGAAAAAATGTACTGAACAAATGTTACAAACTCATTTCTTTATGAATAAACATGTTTCTCCACTGAACATAACAGGGTACCTACTGTACACTAGCAGTACATTTCTAAACAAACCTAAGTGCATTAAACAGTTACAATATAATGTATAACCAAGTTTCACGAATACACATCAATACAAACTGATCATTCAGAATACAAAAATTGTAAAATATCTCGACAAGCACAACACCATGGTCTGTGGAGTCATTCATTCCCTTAAGTACAATGGCTCTTGTTAGAGATTTGACCTAATGGTATTTGCCACCTACTAGGTTTTCTTAATCATCATGAGAATCAGTAGCAATATCCGTGATCCGGAAGTCTTTGCTTATACACAGAGCAACAAAGCTTGTGTACACTCAGCCAATTTTGTGCGAGCTGGACTGTCTTCATTACATTCTCACCTCAAAATATTTCAGCTTCTCTTATTAACTTGGTGTAGTATTTGTAGCATAAGTAAACTGTCAAATTAAAATACATTTTTATAACAGATTCAAAGGAGTTCAATCATGAGTATTAATATTGCCATGGAACCACATTTTAAAAACATCTGTCTCACTAGCGGAACAATTATTTATGGTTTATCTCAACAATTAGTAGTGGAAATGCTATCTTTTTCCATCATTTGTCTTATGCTATCATATGCTTCTCCGGGTAGATCCCAAATGGCATGCCAGTGATCCAAGAATCCATTTGTCATAGTTGTTTCGCTTGGCACACTGTTCCTAGCTTCAGCATTGTTGGAGCAACATGCAGTTCCTGGCTTTTTAGAATAGTCTTTGGGGTGTTTCCTTTGAGGTGGTCGAACACGTTTTGAACAAATGTGCTCATCTCATCTTTGAATAATTTGCATAGGGTCCATTATCTGATATCAAACAGCTACCATAACATTTCACCACTCACACTCACTCTGGGGTATTCCCATGCCCATCAGGGTTGAACTTTCGAACAGTAACATCCAGTGGACAAAACACTTTGGGATGCAATTAGAAAGTTTTCAGAACAAGGAATAAAATGCTTTCCGTATGATGGTTCTTGCAATTTTTCTGTAAAATACTGAGAAGTTTTAACTGATCACCATCTACAAAAAAAAAAGCATGTATACTTTCGCTGACCTGCAAGACATTGTCTCCATCTGCATCCAGAGGTGCTTGTGCCAATTTAATAATGAAGACACTGTGAGACCTGCTAGACTCTCTGTTCAGCTGTGTGTTTGCAATCCTGCGCTTCTTTTGACCTGGTGAAAGATCGTTGGTTACTGATATATAGCAAAAGCCATGGTTAATATAGCTGTATAAAATCTAAACTCACCTCTCCAAAAGACTTCAAATGCTTCCTCGGTAGACTTTACTTCTACCTCAGTGCACCCAGCTACATACATATTGTGGTTTTGATCTTCGCGCAGAATTTTGGATTGGGGTGGCCTAAAGAGAAACAACGCAAACATCTCAACCCCTTTTCTGTGGTAACAAATTAAGCCTAAATAAGTCATTTTTCAGCCATGCTGCAAAAATGACTTACCGGTTTTACCAGAAGCAGCCAAACAAAAGACAACAGATAAAGCTGCAATGCAGACTTTAAAAGCCAGAAAAGCAGAAAGACTAAGCACAGACAACTGCCCATTACAAAAACACAGTTAAAGCTCTAGCAGATGCTGCCTAGCTACTGAACTTATTTATTCACTGATCACGTACATGAACTCAGTGTTGGATCGCAGAGGTGTCCCTGCACCATTCCACCTAGCAAAGGAGGAGAAACATTTTATCTGAAGACTAATCTACAACATTTGCCCTAAAAAAAAGCAGACACGAAAAGAATGGCCACCATATCAGTGGTTTTGATTTTAAGATCAATTCTAAACCAAAGGCAAATCAAAAGCTTAAAACAAAGCCATTAAGAAATATGCAGCACAGACAGAGATTTGGGGTGGGGGAGCTTACTTTGGTTTAATCGGGTCAAACGGAGCATCTTCCAAGAGATCATATATGTAGTTGTTGTATATCTCAATATAGGACACAAACACACTGTAACTGCTGTCTTCATCCACACCGTCTGCCTTACAAGCTTCCTCTGGGGCAATCATGTCAGCAAACTCTGGGTCCGCCCTCTGTCTGCAAAACGTGCATTAAAAAATATTTGTAATAAAGAAAAAAAAAAAGAGAAAGATAATGTAGGCTATGTACTAGAACCATCATGTACCTTGAGGATGGAGTCTTTGGTACGGACTGTTGACTCTCCTGCTTTTGACGTTCCAAAAGAGCATCGACTTGATTTTGCACTTCCATACCATTTTTGTCATCTGGTTTGAAAACCTGAAAATGTAAAGTTACTAAACATTAGTTAACTACTAAACAAACAGGGACACAAACTGACTATATTAGTAAAACCACACAGTTTTTTTTTTTAGTTACTCACAAATCTTTTAGCCTGGTAAGGACCAATGCTATTGAAGATCATGTCAAGAGAGCGAGGCAAGAGTCCACCTTGGCCTGGAGAGCCAGTCATCGTAAAGGTTTTTCCACTCCCAGTGACGCCATAGGTGAACAGAAGGCCTAATAAAAAAGGGACAGACAAATCAGTGTTAAAAGTAATGTTTATGTTGGATCCTGCCAGATCCAAACAAACGGGATAAATACCATTTTTGCTGTGAATAAGATCTTCCACCAGGGGTTTGGCAACATCCTCAAACAGCTCTCTCTGTGTAGTGTTGATTCCAAATACCTTTTTGAAGGAATACTGAGTCTGCAAAACAGACAACAGATTACTTTAAAACACCATACAACTTAAATAGAGAGCACTGCACACGTTCTTGTCCCTCTCAAAAACAATCACCACACAAAGAAAATGAAACAGATTCCACTTATCTGTTCCTACAAATGCATTAGTGTTTCTCAAACTGTGGTATGTGAAGCAGCAAAGTGGTACACAAGATTATCTCGGAAACGAATGAACAAGTCATAAACAAGCCAGTGCTTTAAACTGAGTCTATGCTTTTTCACTCCAGCTTTTTTTCCAGCCACACGTGGCTGTTCAAGCTGTGTCTGCTTTTATGTGTCTACACTAAGCATGATGGGTATGATCTGATCCTTGTCTGGGACTGCAGTAGCCTAGTGGTTAAGGTAGGTCCAGTGTTCAAATCCCACCTCTGCCAAGTTGCCACAGTTGGGTCCTTGAGCAAGGCCCTTAACCCACCATTGCTTGGATTGT
>JAUZST010068540.1:0-22135 GCA_034779995.1 Parotocinclus haroldoi | reverse complement strand
CTCTCTCTCTCTCTCTCTCTCTCTCTCTCTCTCTCTCTCTCTCTCTCTCTCTCTCTCTCTCTCTCTCTCACACACATCACCGCAGTTACGCCATGGTAAGTGTAGAGCTCAGTTCAGACGTAGTATGTAAAAAGCATAATAAGATGCAGCATCAATAGTATATAGAAACATAGCCACCTTTGTCTTCATGATTTCATTTCATGACACTGCTTGTGCTTTCTATGATGGGAATTTGATGATTATCTCTCCCCAGTCAGCACTTGGGTGTCATAGCAGTGAAATATAGCAGTCATCTTCCAGTCTGATTGGTTGTGAGGGAGGGAAGCTTTTGTTGGGGGATCCCCCCAAAATGATGCAACAGGACACAGGGAGGGCATGCAGACTCCATTTGGGACTAAACCAATGACTCTGTAGCTGGGAGGCAACATTGCTACCCACTGAGCCACTGCGCCACCCCGTCACATCTTTCGGCTGTTCCCATCAGGGGTCGCCACAGAGGATCATACGTCTCCATCTATCTGCCATCTGCTGTCCGGTCATATTTAGGAATTGTTATATAAATAAATAGCTCACACTGATTGGGTTATGTCTCGTCAAAATCTTTAACTAGCTAATTTCCTTTTCCTTAAGATCAGAAATTGATTGACATTACCAGTGCTAATCTACCTGACATTTTTCAAGAATGTACATGATATGTTAACCATTAGAAATCGAAGCTGATCTCATGTCAGGAATCCATGCATACAAGGAACTTAACATATTTCAGAAAGCACATTATCAATTTGTTTATCTATGTTTGGTGAATATGCCCTTTCTATCTCCACCACTAAACACGTGACAAGCAAAGCAGAAATCTGCATCAAGTCAATTTACATAGCCAACACATATCTTAAATTCAAACATGCATTTTAGGTAGCATTTCTAAAGTTGTAAGAATTGGTTATCATTGTTTAAGTACATGGAAGGGATGTGAATTATCCTAAATTGCTGTAAAAATAAATAGCTATCTGGCAAATTGTCAAGTGAAGTCACATTTATTTCTAAAAGTCTTTTTACAATAGTGAGCAGCATTGCAATATTATATTATCTTAAAAGGCCAATCCCAAATTATGCAAGCCTGGGGCAACAGCGGAAAGGAAAGACCTCTTAAAGTTGTAAGGAGGAAATAAGAGTAAATAAGGGACCCATCTTCTTTGGGTGGCCTAGATGTTAACTGAAAAGTAAATAATAACAGTTACATAAAATACATCAAAGATATGCATATCATCAAATATTTTGTCTGATACAAAAAGTCACTCTAGGACATTGAGTCCTCAGTGGGAAGTCTTTTGAAGGGCTGGAACTGATACCGGAACATTAGCTCGGAGAGAAAAGAGAAAATGTAGTTACTTATTGATTATAATCACAGAGTCTATTAACAATCACTGATGTGCAGCATGGGACTTCTGTAAGCTTTTTCCCCCTGCTGCGGCTTTTTTATTCTACAAACTAAAAGAAGTTCTGCACCTTGTGAACGATGAGCTACATTGTAAGACTCTAAGAGTTCACCCAGATAATGTGGGGTCAGACTGTGTAGAGCTTTATATGTTACAAGAAATACTTTAGAATTATTGTGAGTTTACCTGGTAACCAGTGAAGAGATGACAGAACAGGACTGATATCATACATTTTTTTAGTTCTAGTTCGCACTCAAGCTGCTACATTCTGCACTAGTTGAAGTTTATTTAGAGATTTACTAGAGCATTCAGTGAGTAAAGCGATACAGTAATCCAACCTCAAGGTTATAAATGCATGAACTAGTCTTGAAAAGAAAGGATAATTTTAAGTTTAGCAATGTAACCGAAAGAAAGCAATTTGTGTAATGTTTGTGTGAATGTCAAGGAAGAGATTAATTAAGTGCCGTAATTAATGCTGTTTCAGTACTATGATGTGGATTAAATCCTGACTGAAATGTTTCTTAAATACAGTTACTTTTGGAGGTAACTACAGAGCTGCTGATAGACAGATTTTTCTTAGATTTTGGAGAGGAAAGGTAGATTTGAAATTGGGCTGTAATTAGACATCAATATCAGAGGTCAAGATCGGCTTTTTAATCAGAGATTTAATTAGAGCACATTTAACGTTTTTTTCACAGAACCAAAAGTAAGGGATGAATTAAAAATAATGAACGGTGGTTCTATAATACTGGGGCAACACGGTGGCCTGGTGAGTAGCACTGCTGCCTCATAGTTCTGATTTAGAGGTAATTAAACTGAAATCTACAATAGTGCTGCATCTGGAAGGTTGTTGAATAGATGGGTGATTTGATGAGCATTGAATTTTATGCCTATACATTATCTTAATGTTAAAAAAAGTAATGTAATGGATAATGTATTATAGAACAATCTAGGATTATTCGTATTTTTTGTCTATGGATGAGGACAAATACACGACTTTAGCTTTGATAAGGGCATGTTTATACTCTGCTATGCTATCCCTCCAAGCAACCTTAAATACCTCCAATTTACTAAGTTGCCAATTACATTCTAAACTCCAAGCTTTTTGTTTTAAAGTACTTGGTCAATACACAAGGTGCTAGCCTTTTTTATCTAATACAGTGGGTATGGAAAGTATTCAGACCCCTTTAATTTTTTTACTCTTTGTTTCATTGCAACCATTTGCTAAAATCAAAAAGTTCATTTTATTTGTCATTAATGTACACTCAGCATCCCATTTTGACAGAAAAAACAGACGTAGATATTTTCGTAAATGTATTATAAAAAAGAAAAACAATATCACATGGCCATAAGTATTCAGACCCTTTGTTCAGTATTTAGTAGAAGCTCCCTTTTGAGCTAGTACAGCCATGATTCTTCTTGGGAATGATGCAATACGTTTTTCACACCTTGATTTGGGGATTCTATGCTATTCTTCCTCGCAGATCCTCTCCAGTTCTGTCAGGTTGGATGGTGAACGTTGGTAGACAGCCATTTTCAGGACTCTCCAGAGATGCTCAATTGGGTTTAGGTCAGGTCTCTGGCTTGGACAATCAAGAATGGTCACAGAGTTGTTCCTATGCTACTCATTTGTTATATTAGCTGTGAGCTTAGGGTCATTGTCTTGTTAGAATGTGAACCTTTGGCCTATTCTGAGGTCCTGAGCACTCTGGAAGAGGTTTTCTTCCAGGATACGTCTGTACTTGGCCGCATTCATCTTTCCTTCAGTTGCAACCAGTCTGTCCCTGCATCTGAAAAACATCCCATAGCAAGATGTTACCACCACCATGTTTCACTGGGGGCACTAGGGCAGGTGATGAGCAGTGTCTTGTTTTCTCCACACATAGCGCTTAGAATTAATGCCAAAAAGATCAATCTTCGTCTCATCAAACCAGAGAATCTTATTTCTCATGTCTTTCTATTCAGGCCTTCAGCTCTGTTGGGCCACTCTGCCATAAAGCCCTGACTGGTGGAAGGCTGAAGTAAAAGTTAACATTGTGGAACTTTCTCCCATCTCAATATCTACACCAGTTGTTTTTCTGTCAAGATGGGATGCTGAGTGAACATTAATGGCAAATAAGATGAACTTTTTTGATTTTAACAAATGACTGCAATAAAACAAAGAGTGAAAAATTTAAAAGGGGTCTGAATAATTTCCGTACCCACTGTATATTTGACCCTGGTATATTTGACTATATCCAGGGTTGGGCAAAATGCACATTCTATTTGATTGGTTGCAAGTTCAAGATGACTGGGTTCTGTAAGTTGTGTAGGGTACAATAACTAGTCAAACACACTGCCCAAAATTATATGGCCAGTGAATTATTTAGTAAGCTATGCTAAGGCAACTGAACTACAAATAATATGTTTGCTGACTAAAATAATTAACATACTAATAAGTATCCTTCTAAGGGAAGAGCTTACAATATGTTTTGAGCGAGGAATGTTAATCTCCTGCCATTACCTAGCAGTGATTTGTGTACACACCAGAAACACACACAAGGGATTATCTAGTAATTCTATAAATGAGCATTCTCACTCTGCCAATAAAAAGGCAAGGCAATGCAGTGTTAATGTATACACGCCTTTTATATGGTAGGTCATTCATTTAGAATTCTGATCTGGGTCAGGGTCAATGAAAGCTGGTGCCTAGCCGGCGGCACAGAGTGCAAGGCAGGAACAACCCTAGACAGGACGCCATTCCATGATACATGAGAGGACACACTTTCACACACACATACTCGCATACACACTTTAAGCATTTTAGAGACACCGCTTAGCTTAACACACATGTCTTTCAACTGTGGGAGGAAAGTGCCCAGCATGAACCCATGCAGACATGAGGAGGACATGCAAACTGATGTCTGAAATGACAGTGCTACCCACTGAGCCACTGTGCTGCTGGGTCATTCAAATGGCTTCAGTATTTAACCTTACTCTGTGAACGTAGAAATAATTAAGTATTGGAAATAACACACTTGTTTTATTGTAATTTAAGATCTACAATACAACTATTAAGATAAGATGGTAATGCTACTGGATGATGGATTCAGTTGATGAAAATCTTTTGCATTTGCTGATTCAATGCAGTAAATGCAGTAAAGATGCTGTCTTCAGTTCCTTAACTCCAAAGAAGCTCTTGATCAAACATGCACAGTTCAAATGGAGCTTATTCCCACTCTCAGGGGTAAAAAGCAGTGCATCTGTGACCTGTTTTTGTCTCATTTGAAACAGAGACAATCTCCCTGCTTGCAAAGTGCCACAGTAGCAAGGTCTAAATCAACAGGGCAGAAATATCAGAGCAGCTTGCAGTCATATTTTCCTTGGCAGACCTAAATCAGTGGTGCAGTAATGTGACATGAGTAGACACATGATTGTACAATCCAGCAAAAGCCATTACATTAGAAAAAATGTCTTCTGAAGGTAGAGTCTATACAAAGATGTTGTGTTAGCGTGTAGCAATAAATGCTCACAGAGCAAAATAACAAATACCCATTTGCAGACTTTTCAAATACGTCATATAAAATGTAATCTATATATGTATTCTATGATTATTATCATTATTTATATTAAAGAGATCTTAGGTGAAAGTAAGTACTGTCAATTAAATTATGCACTCTAGCTCTCTAACAGCACAAATCCTCTTCTGAGTGATGAAATGATATTGATGCATCTGAAGCAGGAAACACAAACACAAAGACCATTGGGGCATTTTTATAAAGAGCTTTTAATAGTAATATTTTTGCTTCTGACATCAACATCACACTCAGGTTTAAACTCTTTCTGCTATAAATAGATGTGTGATTCTGTTTTGGGCCAGTTTGATAACTTTCTAAAAAGAAAATTGCAGTGTATAGTATTTATCAGGATAGAAGGTAGAAAAAGTTTATTTTTTAAAAATGCCATTCAGTCAGTTTAGTGCCGGTGTGCATCAGTGAGCCTTGGCCACCTTACAGTGTGTCGATTGTTTGTGCTTTGTCCCTCGTCAGACCTTTTGATAGGTACCGACTACTGCCAGTCAACAGGCAACAACAATTTGGCCCATTGCTGCTCATTTCTCACATAATTAACAGGTCAACTAAAACAATTCTATGCATACTGCCATTTATATCCGAGACCTAGAGCCATAAACAGATGATCGACATTATTTTTGATCTGTGAGTGGTCATAATATTTTTAAACATTAAAAACTGCACACACACATACACTAAGAATCAGGAAAGTATAGACTAACCCCTCCCAAACATCCAGTATAACGTAATTCATATAATGCAAATGTCAATTGTACTAAAACATAAAGACAGTATTTATTTGGTGACCAAAGCACAATAATTGAAAGTCTTTCCTATTTCCATTCTGGCTAGGTATTGTTGTGGTGAATTTGTGCTTGCGTGAAGTGAAATGGCCATGCTGAAATGGTTCCTCAAGGCCAAAATGTCTACTAAATCCCCATTATTATCAGCAGCACAGAGAGCAGGGGTAATTAAAATTGATCGGCTTTTACCCTGGGGGAAAGAAAAGAGCTGGATTCTCCACTGCAGTGAAGAGCACTTTAATATTAAAATTAATATGAGTAAAGGAAAGGCAATAGGAGAGAACCATTTCTGAGACAGTGGAATGGAAGATGACACTTAGTGATCAAAGACTTGGGATTCAAAGCTTAAAGAATGGGGTTAAAATTTAATAGAAATATATAGCACTGCAGTGGTACTCTATAAAGTACTCTATCAAGAAAGTTTTATGAATAGAGAAAGATAAGGGTACACATGACCAACAGGTTAGACTGGGGGTTCTTATTCTGAAACACTATAATTGAAGGGTAGATTTTGTAACGAGGAAAGGTTGAGAAAATAAATGTAATGGTTGATATAAAACAAGGGGTAAGCACCTCCTACCGGTCAAAATTAGATTGTTAATCTTGCTTGTTAATTTATCCAGAACCTACAACCCTTAACAACATGCACTAGGAGATTCGCCTAGCAATGGAAGAGTTTAATTATAGGTAAAAAAAAAAAAAAAGCCTTAGATTTCGGATTTACACACCAGGCCATACAGATGATGCACAGACAACGTGCTGGCAGAAGAATATCTCAAGCTTTCCACACTTTTTAAAATAATTTGTCTTATAGTTTTACCAACTATAAGTCTACAGAGTTCTCCAGAGATGTTTGTGTACACAGGGTTTGTTGAAGAGGGTGAAATCAATGATGATTGCTTGCTCCAATGATGCTGAAACTCAAACTGAGCATCAGAATGGGAAAGAAAGGTGTTCTTTGTTACTCTGAACATGGCATCATTGGTGTTGCTATGGTTTGAGAAACTGCTGATCTACTTGGATATTTACACGTTTTCTTGAACATGACAGTGTACTTTTTATTATTTTTTTTAATAGAGAGAAAGACGGGGGCTGGTTGGTAGTTGAGGCCATATTCAACTGTTTGAACATTGAAACAGAGAACTAGAGGAGTGCCTTTCTCGTTCCTCAGAGACGGCGGGATCAGTTAAGCAGTGCTAGAGTACCGGAGTGAGCGAGGTGCAGTGCAGGGTGTGATAAGTGCTGCAAGGTAGGAGGGTGCCGGTCCAACTTTAGCTTTGTAAGCAAGCATCAGAGTTTTAAATCTGATGACAGGGAGCCAGTGGAGAGAGCGGGGCAGTGGTGTAGTGTGTGTAAACTTGGGAACATTGAACACGTCTTGCAGTTGAATTCTGTTTCAGTTGTAAGGATCGGATGGCAGTCAGAGGGTAGCCCCGCTAAGAGAGAGTTACAGGAATCCAGTCTTGAAATGACAAGAGACTGAACCAGAATCTGTGTTGCTTCTGTGAAAAGAAATGGACGGATCCTTCTGATGTTGAAAAAAGGAAATTACACGACCAAGGACGTTAGCAATATAAGAAGAAAAGGACAGTTGGTTGTTTACTCCCAGGTTGTGTGCCACGACAGAGGGGGAGATCCGAGCCTTGTATCCTCATTTCAAGTAAATCGACCGGAAAAAGTGTTTGGCAGTCTTCTGTTAATCATACTCATTAAGACACAGTTAGTTTTTTGAGGTATTTTCCAAAATACATCACAGAGATTCACTACTGGTATGCAGAGGTTTACAGAGAACTTAGTCGCAGACATTTGAATTTCAATGCAACCTGAACTTACAACACCACATTCACTACCACTAAAAATGCTCTGCTTTGCATCATTATTTTTGCTCATATACCTGAATAACAGATATAAATTTCAACATAGAAGACTTGCTACTCTTCCCTAGGCCTGTTACTGACAATTTCTCATTTGCCTGCAGAAACACTTGCACTGTGGTTCCCTTTGTAGTGGATTTAAACATTTGTTGTTTGTGCAAAGCTTTTCACCCATTACAGATTGCCACAGCATACATGCCACAGTGGTGCCTCTTCCAGAATTTATAAATATTGCATAATATAACATGTTTCAGGGAATTCATTCAGTAAAACCGCTACAGATACAGCTGTAGGTTATGTACTGGTTAATGGAAATCCTTGGCCCTGGGCATTCATGTGAATGTCAAACATTGCATGCGGATCTACATTAAAGGCCTTAAGACTTAGAACAAGCACAAACAAGGTAATCCTATGCAGACATCAAAGCGGATAGATTTATAAGGATTGTCATGCATGGAATTAACAAATGCAGTTTTTTAAACAAAAAAAAATAACTAATGGCATCTGAATCAAGAATCACATGCAAATGAGAGGGGGAGGCTGAAGGGTGATCATCTAACTTCCAACATGACATGTTTAAAATTGTTTTATATTTAATAGAGTGCACTTTTAAATCAGTTCTGTTGAGAACTGGTCCTTGAGCAAGACTCCTATCATTTAACTGTTATATTTAACTTCTTAGTGGTGTACATGTAACTTACAAAATGGTTACCACACAACAAAGCCTTATATGGAGATTTTCATGATCTCAATATAATTCATATGGCTACATTGAAGCATATTGAACTAACTGGTGGATTATATGATTATCCTAATCACAAATACACATTACTCTTTTTAACTGTAACATTACCAGCTTTATATTTGGATAGTACTCACTTCGGCACTTGTATCACTGATATAGAAACTAATAATGCATTTGCTTGCCTCTTAAAAGTCCATTTAGTTAGAGCAGACTGGGTGCTTTTATCCAGCAGAAAACAAATTACATTAGCCTAAGATCAGATTAGTTGGACTTCCTTCTTCCTTTATTACCATTTATAATGAGAAAAAGCATGTTTAATGATGTTTCATTAGTGTTTGCAGAAACAAGAGAATACAGGCTAAGTTTTCAATTTTCTATCGCAGCAAGACAGCTAGATCCAGTGGCTTTTTAAATGCATTTTGAGTAATTAAAGGTAGAGTTGACTTGTGATACAAACTAATTTGTTTGGGACATACGCTCCCTGCTGTTTACAATGTGGAGAAATGCTTATATTTGTCATTTTTTTAATGGAATAAAGTGAAACCCTAACATGGTCTACCTTAATGATAACAAAACATTGCCAAGTACATTTCAATATTAAATGTACTTAACTTACTGAAAGTAAATTTACGTTTATTCTTTTAAGACTGTAAACTACCTTAAAAATAGGGGAAAATAGAAAAATAAAAAAAAACAAGTCACCTTGTACCCTGACCTTCATAGAGGTTAAACTAGTTGACAACTTTGATGGAGAACCTTGCTGGCTGGTGTGTGTATTTTTTGTTGTTTCTTTACAGCAGTCTGACTAAACTTGTGCATCGACTTGGAAAAATGCAAAGCGGTTAAGGTACAGGAGCATGATAAAGTCCAGGGTTCAAATCCCACCACTGCCACAGTCCCTGAGCAAGGCCCTTAGAACACAATTGCATGGATTGTAAAACTGTATTAATTGTATTTCGCTCTGGATAAGGGCTTCTGCTAAATGACGTAAAAGGTAAAAGTAAATGTGATAGACCTTTGGGATTGTACAAACGAGAACAGATGCCAGTATACATAATATAACAGGAACAAAGATGGGACACAGCAATGTGGGCACAGTGGAAGAAAACAACATGTCTTTATCAACTAGCCTTTGTGCTATCCAGCCTACAAAATTAGGATCTAAGTCGATTCACAGCAAGTGAATTTTAGATGTTAGATGTTAGAGTAGTCCACTGCAGGTGGAGCAGCATCTTTTATATCCTGCCCTGCTCTGTTTGCAGGCTGATATGCCTTTAACAGATCATTCACTAAATAAAGAATATATTTGCTCAATATTTTTTCAGCTCCTGGATAATTTTAAACTCACTGGCAAGTAGAAGAGGATTGTACATTTACACAAGCATTTTTATGTTATATTCAAGATATAGAGTAAACTGGATCATTTTTTCATGTGTAGTAAGAAAAATAGTTCAAGTAATATTGGATCATCTGATCAACATTTAACAACCTAGAGAAATAACAGTGTCTCCACCTTACAAATGACAGGGTTTTAAAGTTTCTAAGGTTTCAATCTGCAATAGAAGTTTCAATTTCCTCTAGACTTTGTTTTGCCAAGCGGCACCAGTGTCTATTCTTGCTTGAGTACTGATTGAGACCCTTCCCATTGAAACATCTTTTAATGAAGATTTGACAGTTTGGTGTCATTTTCTACCTTTATTTTAGCAATCAACAGTGTCTATTAAATCCCAGCCTGGTTACAACCGTTGTGTTGTGGGCGTTCTTGGTTTGCTAACACTACCACAGAGTGACCTAAAAGACCTACAGGAATTTTGAATCTCAAAAGGTTAAAGCCTGTTGAGTGAGCCATCAGACATGCAGATAGAATTTGATTAAACCTGAAACTGCCATTTACTGATGGGGACAGCATTTACAAATGAACTCACAAATGAGCTGGGAATTCCTACCTAGTGAAACAAACACATGATATAGCTACTTCTGCATGTTGGAACTATGGTGACTTAGCAGTTAAAGTTAAGGACTATGCACCCGAAGGTAAAGGGTTTAAATCTCACCTCTGTCAAGCCACTGTTGGGTCCTTGAGCAAGACGTTTAGCCCACAATTACTTGGATTGCAAGGTTACATCTGTTGTAAGGCGCTAATCTGCTTAATGACTAAATGTGAAGGTAATGTGATAGTAAGAGCAGCCTAGCTATGAATGGCTAATACCTTATAAAACCAAAGCACAGTTTGGCTAACAGACAAACCTCAACTTTCCAGTGGCAGGATATAGAGGATGAGTGGTTGTGTTGGAAGAGCACATTTTTCCAGTGTTGAGTCTTCCTAGTTTGGTGTAAAAGCATTAGTGCCCTCCCAATGTGGAGTTGAATTCTGCAACTAACTTTCTCATCACTTTGTCACTTTTCCATTTCTACTTTGTCAGGGTCTTCTGTAATCACAGTCCCTCAAGTGTATAGGACTGTCTCTGTGGTAGAGCACATAAGGCTTATAATAGCACCACTGCAAACACGGTAACACAAATGTAAAATAAGGATATAATCAGAACGGGAGTGGTAATAAGAACTAAGATACTAAAAAAATACTAAATACAAATACTAGACTAAAGACAAATACTAAAACTTAAGTAACAGAATAACAGAAGCAAACACATACAATACGAAACAAACAAATATGGCTTAAATTTGCCAATGAAGAAAACTACACTAAAGGCAAAGTAAACATGCAGTAGTGCACACACGACCAGACTAGATATAATAATTCACCAAAGTAACACATGGGCAGACAGGAGGATGTACATGCACAAACATGTATCAACAGCTTAAAGAAGATAAGATCTAACAAGTTAACGCAGACACTGAAGGGTGCAAATAGGGCACCAGCTGTAATGAGGTCCAAATAATTAATGATTTTCTATACATGTTTTTCTTTTTATAAAGCTTTGTGAGTGCACATAATGTACCCAGGAGGAAGATATGCTGCTCACAAAAAGTAGGGGCTACTTTAAAATGAAATATGCCATAATGAAATATCCCTTATTTTTGTGAACAGTGTAGAAGCAGCATGGTAAAAAGCACTGGAAGAAAATAGTGTAATTGACCTTATTATCCAGCCTACAATATTAAGATACATAGTCATGACTCTCCTAGAGAATATGGCTTATAAAAATACTTTGTATCAAATGTGTCTTTTCTGCTTTTCAGGAGTAAGATTACATGGTGATGATGTGTTACCCACATAGTCAGGTTATGTACAATTGTGTGTGAATACAACAAGGAAACCATCATTACAAGAAAAGTAAAATGATTTGATTAATTACTCTACTTTATTGCTCTAGTCTATAAAAATACATACGATTACACAAAACACATGTAGACAGACATTTTGAGATGTAAATACTTTTTATATAGTACCAGTTATAGGTTTAAACTGACATCTACCCATACATGTCTATTTTAGGTCAGTTTCACATTTTCACAGTTTCACATGTGAGGTAATAATTCATTTAAGAACATGGAATGATATCAAAAGTCTTGTTTGTGGTCATCACAAATAGCCTACAGAGGCAGTGATGCAGTGGGTAGAAAGTAGATTGAAATATGCTGGAGTAATTATGTGAGGAATGCAGCAGCATCCTTTATACCCCACCGTGTTCTGCTTGACTGCTTTCCCTTTCACCAAGAATATATTCCCTCCTTCGTCTTTTTAGGGTGGCACAGTGGTGCAGTTGTCAGCACTGCCACCTCACAGCTCCAAGATTCCTGGTTCGATCCCGACCCTGGGCTCTGCCTGTGTGGATTTTGCATGTTCTGCCTGTGTCTGTGTGGGTTATCTCCAGATACTCTGGTTACCTTCCATATTCAAAAATGATTTGTTATACAGAAATCAAAATGAGCAAAATCAATGTCAAAATAAGTCCAGAATTCAAGGACCAGAGCAATAGGATAACCAGAAAATACAATGGTGGTTTCATCCAGGAGGCGGATATTGCAGGTTTGACCAGTAATTTGGGAAATCTGACAATGGCAAGGAAGCTAAGGGCAGAAAATGACCTCATTAAGTTGTTTAAATACAGGGAAAGATCCAGTATATGAGGGGCATGGCAAAAGCAGGCGCTCCTCGCCAGGGCAGACACAGAGTCAACGCCAGTTAAAGCTAAATAATCAGTATCCTTTTAAAAGTGAGACCAGTGGAATTTTTTTTTCCAAAAATAAAAACTTGAATACTCACAAATAACCTCAACCAGCCACAGCTCAACACCTGCCCTGGCGAGAAGCCGGATATATATTCAAGTGAAGGTTAAATGTCCCCTCCATTCATTTAATGAATAATAAAGACAACTTTCATTTCCTGTAAAACTTAGATTGATATTCCGACTAAAATGTTGCCTTAAAATCAGGCTTTTGAGAAGTATCCATTCAGATAAAAGCCCAAAAATGATGAAAAACACAGAAAATTGTCCACCATTTCTTTTCAAACTTCCAATTGGAGAAGAACTAAAAGCCTCTCCTCAAAATTCACCTTTCAATGTCATCTATCTAAATATGATAAAGTTATGCATGCTGAATGAATCAATTTCATTGAAACAGCCAATTCAATGATTTTTTTCAGAGCCCCTCACATATATCAGAGGTGCAGCATCTTGTTGTCCCAGAGTAGTCATATGTGCTAGGTCAAAAGCCATGTGGAAAGTGAAGTCCGTAAGTGAGTCATGAGTTAGAGTCAGCATATCCTGGTAGGGTAATTAAGCAAATTAGGCATGTGTATAGGCAATAACCAACATGATGTTGCCATTGAAAATGTAGTACAAACAACACTACAGCTGATAATCTTTTGATGTAAATGGAAGTTTGTTATAATACAAAATACACACAGCACATCGCAATGAGATGGAAATGACAAGATCTCTGCAAGATTTGACAATTGGCATGTAAGTATTTGTACCTTGTAGCTAATTTGTTTCATGTAAACTTCATTATCTTTTTGTTTGAGTCTGTTAGTCACAGTGGGTGTCTAATTATACAACTGATTCCTTTACTAGGCCTTTTTTAGCACCTACGTAGCATTGCTCCGTGTTTGCCAGATACAATAATAAACATCTTGCAACTACCCTATGTTTATGCAGTGGAAGCACAGAAAAGATTGAGATGTCTTATTATACACTGCTCACAAAATAAGTTTTTTTTGTTGTTGATATTTCATTTTACCTCTATGGGTGAAGAAATTGGTGTAAATTAAGCAAAAAACCATGCAGACATGAGGAGAACATGCAAATTCCATGCCAACTGCCAGGCTGGACATGTGAGACAACAACATTAACCACTGCACACTGTATCATCCTGGATGTGTTTAATTTGTCTCTATGATGGTGCAAAAATACAAATAGATACAATTATTTTTAAATGTTATGGTAGTTTATTGTACTTGAAGAATACATTTAAATTGAGCTGAATTATATCGTATATAATATATATATAGTCATCAAAAGAAGAAATGCTTTGATCGCTAATGTCCTGTAAACTCTCCTATTAACTACACAAGTCCTTGTAAACATTTTTATCTTAAGTATGTTTATCCGTTTTTTTTTTATTTTACAGCAAATCACAGATATGACAGCAAACTACTTTTGTTTCATATTTGAACCTTCTGGTTTTGCACCTTACGTTACTTGATGTCATATCAAGTACAGGAAAAATATGTGGGACTACTCAGTGTTGGGGGAAATGTTACTGCATTTCTGGATACACAAACAAGTGTTAAAATGTAAATTAGTCTGGGCTTAAAGACCTTAACAAAATGTTGGACTTGGCTAGTTAAAAGAAATCATGGCCTCAATAATAAACAGAAAGGGAATCCTTTTAGAAGAAAATCACAAGATACAATAAAAGGCTGTTTGTTGTAAGAAGTAAAAAATGTGTACACCAAGTAAGACATCAAAGTGTTATAATAGAAAAATAGCAATATGCCCTAAAAATATCAAATGAACAACACAACATACTGTATGACAGTGGTAGGCTAGCGGTTAAGGCACTGGACTCTGGACCTGATGGTCCTGGGTTCATATCCCAAACTGCCATAGTTGGGTCCTTAAGCAAGGCTCTTAACCCACCATTCCTTGAATTGTAAGAACTGTAGCAGTTGTAAGTCGCTTTGAATAAGGGCATCTGCTAAATAATGTAAATGTAATGTAAAGTACATGAAAAACAAACAGGTGTAAATGTGTGTGACAAAACTGTAAAAATAAGCTTAATTAAATGTGATTTACACATAGAAATGTGTTTGAAGGGAGTGAGTCAAGAAGTGTGACTGATTTGATACTAAACATTTAACTGTGAATCTGCATTGATCAAGAGATGATGCTACAACCTTTGACTGGAGCTGTGCTAATGAAGCAAGCAAACCACTCATTTGAAAAACCAGGGAAGATAGCAATCAATTCACCAGTTAAAAAAATAAGTTTGGTAATAATTAAGTTATTTTTTCATGATGTTAATGGATCTTGCTTCAGAGCAAAGACTGTTAGATTTTCTTCACAATTAGATTTTATTCAATGACATGACCATAAATCTTCTGGATCTCAGTCTGAAGATATATGATGGAAACATGACAAAGCAGATCCGCCAACCACCATTTGTGAAAGTTGTAACCAGCTTGATGTAGAATAATGTTTTGCATTAAAGCTCAGGCTATCATCAAACTTGAGGTGCAGCGATGCACTAATTGTGTGGTTGTCATTGTTTGGTTGATTCCATAATTGTTTTATAACGTTGAGGGATTAAACATTTTTCTCCTCTACATGATCTGTAAAGAAGTATGCCATTATTTAAAATATGTTGATTTAATTTTAAACAAATTTTCAAATACAAAAATCACATCTGATGTTTTTATTTACTACAAATATGTCAAATAGATAGATGAGCATCTAAGTGTGGTGAAAGCATAATTTTTTCCAGGGTAATGGACTTTTAGGTCCATAATATTAAACTGCACATAATGTGAAAAAATTGTGCTATTTGGAAAAATAATCGCACATGAAATCATGAGTTTGTGCTCTGTCACTTTAAATAACCTTCAGATTGTATTAAAAAAAAGCATATGGACTGTTAGTTACAAGACAAAACCTTTTCAGAAGGTAAAGCCTTGACAGTGGTCAAGGTTTGATGAGCAAACCAGCAAATGCATGAAAATGTCAGGGCACAGGGTTCAAAATTGAGCTCTGGTTACTCTCCTTGTGGAGGATGAGATGTTCTCACCATGTCTGACTGGAATTGTTCAGGGTATGTTATTTGTGCTGTATGTTTAATCTAAACCCCATCTTATAGCTTCCCCTAAATTAGGTAATAATGTTGTGGGCTTGCTATGAGCTGTAAAATGAACAATAAAACATACTGAGCCAAAGTACGAGAATAAATTGAGAGCCACAATAAAGGAATTGAGGGAGAAGAAAAAAAATATTTGTCTAAGATATCTAGTAACACCTTCTGTTGCCTAGGTTACAGACTTCTGGCGGCAGTGAGACAAGTGTAAATTAAAGTGCTAATCCCAGGCAGTAAGGAAAAGGGGCAAGGGTGCAACAAGTATGACAGATGGTACCAACCTGTGACCTGTCTCCATCAGAGTTTCATGTTTTCTCTCATATAAGAGCAATTAGGAACTACAGTAGCTCATGTTTGAGTAGGAAAGCATTAAGGAGCTTACAAAAACAGAAATCACAATGTGATTTCGGTAAACATGCTGTAGTTTAAGTTAAATCCCCATACACATAAACAAATATAAGACAATTGGGGAACTAGAAAAAACATGATGTACACTCATTTTGAATGTAAACATGTACATGATGGACATGTTGTATTATGTTCATGTTGCCTGTGACCCACAAGTGTCCTGTCGCATGAGACCTGCTGAAACATTAGAGATGCATGCTGTCATTCCCACTGGCACTGCAATGACACTGAGAAGTTACAATCAGAAAGATTTGTCAGAGCTACTTAATTAATGTGCAGGTCAGACAGTGTAACTAATAACAAATTACGACACAAAAGCTACAACCCATGAGAGGCATAAGCTCTCTGAAAATTGCCAGATAACTTCTACTATTATTTAGGTGAAGGTCAGTGAGATTATGGCTTTTGGAATGAAAAAAGTGGAATGAGGACAGCAGCTAGTCACTGAAGAATTTGGGGATTAGTTCTGGCAGTAAGTTCTTGGACACGGGATTTGACCAAATGGGATAAAGTGTTATGGAATCTGCTTTAGACATGTTTTCTAAATTATTATTAGAGAAAGATATCTGATAAGGAGCATATTTTGACTCAATTCAGTGATGTGCAGTGAGGTCAAGGTGATTAGGCAAGTTTAATAAAAAATGAATGCACATAGCCTTTCAAGTCATTTTCCCCAATTTTCTGTATTTATGGTGTGGTCTGTTCATAGAACCTAAGCCTGGTTTTCAATTCCACTTATACCACATCTTTGAATGGCTCTGACTCACATCTGTGCTGTAATGCATGTGCAAGGAGCGGAGCCAAAAGCAGCTAGCGTAGTACCAGTCCTTTAATGATAAATCCAAAAAGAGCAAAGGCAATGGTCAAACACAGTAAACGACAGATAATCCAAAGGACGAGGTGAAAGGCGAAGTTGAGAGACGGAACTGGGTCAGCACACGGTAAGAAAGCAATCTGCTAACAATAGATGAAACGCTTAAAAACAAGGATAAAGCTTAAATAGGCATGGTGATAGCAAACAGGTGTGTGTGATTAGTATGACGGTGATTCGGTGCGTGATAATGAGGGGATGTTGTCCGCTGAGCAGGTAGCGTGAGCAAGTGAGACATTGCCCCCCCCAAAGGACCCGTCCCAGGTAACTGTCAGCCTGAGCTTGATATCTCTGAATTGCTGGGGAGATTTGTTGGTGCACCTGAGTCCAAATGTCCTCGCTTCTCCTGAACCAATCGTCCACTACTGGTGCATCAGAAGATGTGGGGTGCCAGGGGGCGACGGGAGGTTGGTAACCCAGAATACACTGAAACGGAATGAGTCCAATTGAGGACTGCTGAAGGGAATTCTGTGCGATCTCAGCCCAGGGGAGGAATTGGGCCCAGTCTGTTGGATTCTCGCTACAATAGATCCTTAAAAATTTCCTCAATTCCTGATTCACGCGCTCACATTGGCCAATCGATTGCGGGTGATAGCCTGACGTCAGACTTACATTCACACCAAGCTTTTCCAAGAAGGCTGACCATACAGAAGAAATGAACTGAGGACCCCGGTCTGAGTGGACGACCTCTGGAATACCAAAGAGCATGAACACCTTGCTAAAGAGAAGCTCCATAGTCTCAAATCCTGTAGGCAACTTGGGTAGGGGACGAACCTGACAGCTCTGGAGAAACGATCCAGGATTTCGAGGATGGTAGTGAAACCTTGCAAAGAGGGAAGATCCGTAACTAAACCCACAGCCAGGTTGGACCATGGATGTTGATTAATGAGCAGAGGACAAAGTCGACCCATGGGGAGAGTCCGGGTACCTTGTTACGAGTGCAGACTGAGCATGAGGAAACAAAGTCATGGATGTCCTTCGGCATGGATCTCCACCAGTAACAAAAAGCTAGCAACTGAAGTTTGAGAGTTTCTCCCAGATGTCCAGTGGAGGGCGTGGTGTGAGCCCAGGTAATGAGCTGACTACGAAAGCTGGGAGGAACATACTTCCTGTCAGATAGGCAACCTGGCAATGGGCGCAAAAGTGTTTGGTTTAATTCATGTTCGAAAGTCCATTGTATAGCTCCCAGAAAGCAGGTGGCTAGCAGAATGGGTTTAGGGTCCTTGGTGGCCGGTACGGGAGAACAGGGGAGAGCATCTGCCTTAGTATTCTTGTTACCAGGCCGGTAGGAAATGGCTAGGTCAAAAACTTCTGTAAGTCATTTTGGATAAGGGCATCTACTATATTCGAGTTTTAAAAAAAAAATTAAAAATAAAAAAGAGTTCCCATCAGGCTTGAAGAGTCTTAGCAGACTTCAGATATTCCAGGTTCTTGTGGTCCATAAACCGTAACCTTGTGTTGAACCCCTTCCAACCAATGCCTCCACTCCTCTAGTGCCAACTTGATGGCCAAAAGTTCCCTTTCTGCTGGGATGAGTTTGTGGGAACAGAAGGCTATGGGGTGGAGTAAGGGGGACACTCCTATGCGCTGTGAGAGTATAGCTCCAACACCAACAGAGGATGTGTCCACCTCAAGGATGAAAGGGAGGTTGGGTTCCGTGAGGTAGCATGAGCATGTGTGACATGTGCCTGCCACAGCCCTTGTTGTCAATTAAATTCAACAATGGTGGAGATAGCACCAAGAATAAAATTTATTTTATACATATGTTAAATAAATTACCTGGACTATTTAAGGCAGGGTCAGGCAAATAAGAAGTTTACAAACAGCATATTGATGCTATCAATACACAAATAGTCACATGCAGGCCCTACTCAGTTCAGTTTTAATGGGACTGCACAATCCAATGTGAAGCAGACCACTCAAGTTCATTGTGCCTTGTCAGGAATTACAGTCAAACTCCACAAATCGATGATTTGATAATAAAACATAGAGAAAAAGCATTTATAACGCAATTCAGAAAGAAAAAGGTTTGTTTACAAATTCACATATTTGTAAAAAAATTTTTACATTACATTTACGGCATTTAGCAGACGCTCTTATCCAGAGTAACTTACAATTATTACAGATTTACAATCCAAGCAATTGTGGGTTAAGGGTCTTGCTCAAGGACCCAACTGTGGCACAGGTGGGATTTGAACCCTGGACCTTCTAGTCCAGAGTCCAGTGCCTTAACCACTAGACCCATCCCTCTAATGGACAAAGATGGCCTGGTACTACTCTGAACAGACAAGACCACAACCTAGAAACCTAATTCAACAATCGATTCACCAGAGGTGAGATACAAACCAGGGAGGCTCAGGACTGGGAAACACTGAACTTTTTTTAAGTCATCTCTGATAAGTGAATTGCATGTTTGACGAGGACAGTCTAATGTCTGCAAACATTCAAAGCGAAATTGATAAGCATGGCTAATGTTAGTGAGTGTGAATAGATGAGTAATACCCTGTGATGGACTGTCACTATTCAGAGTGAAATCCCGCCTTGTGTCTGCAGTTTGTGGGGCAGGCTTGACACTCATTCACTTTATGAATGAGCCATGCGGCAGTATCAGAAATACTTGTTTCAGAGATTAAACCATGGCCCAGTGTTTTAAAGCTTTTCTTTATCTGACATATATGGGCAAAGGGTCACACCACCTGAACAATTTGGAATGTAAATATGACAATGTTGTTTTGTGTGTAGCAATACAGGAAATGATGTAGGAGGCAAGAAAAAACACATGAGAGAAGTTTTGAGGATAAAAAGAAGTTAACACAGCGAGGTAACACTTGAACACCCATCTGATCAATATCGGTTCACCGTAATGGTTATCAGACAGACGAGGGAGGTTACTTGACTACTTGTTGTACTGGGGCACAATTTAGAGGCTCACAACTGCTGTACCCCGCTTGCCAGTCAGTCATAGCGGCACAACTGTACATAACAAAATAAGCCTGTTAAAAACTAAATCAATTTTAAAATAAAAGTATTATAGCACTAAATTAGGAGTTACTCTGCCATGGATGAGAAATGGAACAAAAAATGAATGCTAAATATATATATTTTTTTATAAATTGCCTTACCTAAACATATAGCTATGAGCCATCATTACTTTGGCTGCAGCATGGTCTTTGCACCTGAGGAACATTTTCATAGTTCTTAGTACTGTGTGCCCTTTCACACGTATTTACTGGGATTGGGTAGTTGTAACACCGTGTATAGGGACTTTTTTGGCTCCTACTTTAATGCAGGGCCTTTTCTTAGTGCAATAGTTAGTGTAAGGGAGTTGTCTATAATCGGTCCGGTCGTAGTGACGCACGTGTGAAATATACAGCGCTACCTCGGTTCTCGTCATTTATTCATTCCAGAAGGCTTGTCAAGAACCAAAAGATCAAATGATTCTGCTCAAAATGCGCCACGGACCGAATTTGTTGAGTTCCGAGGTGGTCGAGAATCGAGGTGCCAAATTAGTTTCTAGAGCTGTCAGGTGCAAAAGTCTATATTACTCTATGAGAAAAACTAAAACTGAATGAAATCATTAGTCGTGCAAGGTTTTGAAAAGATGCCGGGGCATTATGGGAAATTTGCATGGTGTGTCATGTACTTCTACTTGGCAAGTCAAGATAAAATTGAATGTTTACTCTCAGGAATTTACTGTGGCAAAACAACATTTGACTGGGGCATGTGCCGCAGCACGTGATGAAGCTCAGAGTGACAAGATGTAGTCAGGGCTTAATTTGTAAATTCTAAAGTGAACATTTAGTAAAAAAAAAAAAAAAGGCCGGGAACGTATTAAAACTGTTGTGCTTATAGTGAACCATGTAATAAAGTAGCCTGCAAACTACAATATCTACTGTATATTACTGAAAAACACTTACATTGCTACACAACTATCAGGCGTTTTGTTTTCACCATTTTTCAAACCTTGTTGCTCACAAGCTCTCCTGACGCACGTCAAATAACGCCAAATCACTGCTAAAATAGGACAACGGGTAAAGTGGGACACGTAACCTTGATCCTCATGATCTTTATATAGTTGCGCTTTACTGATCAACACTGTTGTTTAGTAACTTTTCCTCTTAGATGTCTGTTTTTTCTTTCAGATGTCAGGGGATAATGTTAATGCTTTGGAGATGTGATGTCTTATCGAGGAGGTGAAATGACATTAAGCTCTGAGACAAACAATGTTAGGTTTATAAAAAGCCATACCTTGAATTTGGAATTTAAAAAGTTATAAACATGAAAAATGATTGTGAACTGCACCAGAAATATATATTTGTCCTATATTTTTTGTAGCTGTAGGCTTTCTTTTATTCGGTCCATATATTGTGTGGGCAGCTCTTAAATAATTCCTTATTACATATTTATAATATAATTTTTATTTAAGACATATTAGTTAAAACAAAAAAAGCCTTTGTCTCTTTTGATGATGAATAAAACATACTGAATCAGAAGAATAAGCAATTTACATTACAGCATTTAAGGCTCTGACCCAATCTCTTTGATTAAGCGTTACAACTTTAAAAAATTGTACAAAATTAATATGCATGGCATTAGTATTATAGTTTTCAAAAAGTGACAGAGAAAAGCAAAGTGACTTTTTTAAGAAACTGAAAAGGAGGTTAAATACAAATATGTAACATTCAATTAAAATGTGTTTATTAGTGTTGCCCATGATGCACTGGAAGTATACTGCTCACAAAAAATTTCAAAATGAACGATCCTATAATTAAATATTTTTTTTGTGAGCAGTGTGGTTTGTATATAAAGTAATGGATGAAAGAATAGTTAATTATTTAGGCTGACGATTGGACTGACATGAAGATGATCAGGTGTAATTTATGGATAGACAGATGGACAGACAGACAAACAGACAGACAGACAGACAGATATATAGATAGATAGATAAATTATAGATGGATGGGGATAGATATAGATAGACAGATAGGTCGGTCGGTCCATAGATTGATTGATTTATTATTATACAGATAGTCGGACTGACCTGAGGATGATCAGATGTTAAAAACTAAATCAATTTTAAAATAAAAGTATTATAGCACTAAATTAGGAGTTACTCTGCCATGGATGAGAAAT
>JAUZST010068539.1:0-48556 GCA_034779995.1 Parotocinclus haroldoi | reverse complement strand
CAGGAGGGTGAAAACATGAGGACCTTTGTAATCATCTGGGACAATGTGGCTTTCCATCATTCACAAGCAATAACAACGTGGTTTGAAGTCCACCCAAGACTGGTACGTCTCTTCCTTCCACCATATTCACCTTTCCTCAACCCCATAGAGGAGCTCTTTTCTGCATGGAGGTGGAAGGTTTATGACCATCAGCCATATGACCAGATGTCCCTCCTTGAAGCCATGGATTCTGGATGCAGGGACGTTACAGCTGATGATTGCCAAGGGTGGATCCGACACACCAAGCGGTTTTATCCCAGGTGCATTGCCTTGGATATTATCAGATGTGATGTTGATGAAAACATGTGGCCTAACCCTGAAGATCGCAAAGATTAGATAAAGTAATTTTGTGCTTTTTTTTGTTCCCCCCTTTTTATCTGGACTTTTTGCTGTTGTTTTTTGTTCAGAATGCATGGGTATTTTGTTCACTGTAAGCAATACTGTAAAACTTTTTCTGTTCTATTGTAAACAGTATTTCTACTGTACCTTCTGTAGTAAACAGTAAAGGGAAATAAACTGATTTGCTTTTGAATGTGAACATTACATGTGGACATACAGTTCCCTACCAAGAAATTTAGTGTAAAAACGGTGGATTGCATGTTTTGCATGCAAATACCTGCATGTAAAACTGAAACATAAAAGTCCATGCAGTTTTTGTAATGTCAACAATAGCCAGTATTTTGAAACCTGGTGTACTTTCATTGACGGCATGTACCTTGTGAAGTGAAAACAAGTGTTATCCTTTGACAGAATAATTTTATTTTGAGTCATATTTCTAGTGTTTTGGTAAAGTTAATGTGTGCAGAGAAAGATGTGTTCTATTTTGAAATATAGAGTTAGTATATATTTAACAAAATGTGTTTTTGAGAAGAAAATTATCCATTTGGCCAATTGTGTTTTGTAGGTGTGAGTCTGTGTTAAGAGTTTAGAAAAAATATCCAAAGTATGGGTAAACGCTTGTTAGCGATTGAAAAAAACTGTAATATAATTAGATAATGGACGTGTTCATTTTCTTGTTCTATTAGATTTAAGTGTAGAATTCGACACTATAGATCATGATATCTATAGGTATTAAGGGACTGGCACTTTAATTTCACAATTTAATCATAATAATAAAATAAAAAACCCAAATATTTAATTATGGGATATTAGCACTACACATAAGCTACCTGCTTATTGAAAATAATCTTATTTAGTAAGTATCTTGCTTTATCAACTGGGTATGTCCTCATTTACAACAATTTATGGCTTTTACTGTGTATGAACAGTCTGGCAATTCCTTGGAGGCCCTGTATGCTCATACAAGTAACCATGATGTACTGTATGTTCAAAATCTGTGCCATTCATGTGTCATCATTTCACACAAAGAAACACTGTGCCAGGTGTCTGGCCAAGTCTTAAGCCTCAGACACTGCCCCCCCTATCGTTTTAAAAATTGCATCCTTTGCAGAAAACTTACAGCCACATAATAATTTACACAAATATAACTCAGAGAATTAAACACCTAATTGACACCTAACTCATGTCAGATTTGCATTGACGTTATAAGTCTAGGAAGGTAGGAACTGAAAAAATAGAAAATTAAAAAAAAACATGGAGAGGCTTATGGGTTATAATTATACAACAGGTATCTCATCGCCGTAAGCTGAACGAGATGCAAGATAAATAGTAGTGATGTTTGCCTAGATTCTGTGTACATGTGCTCATGAATTTGCAAAGGATAGTATAATATGTATTTGATGATATGTACTTATTATAGGAAACTATAATATAATGGTTTTCACAATTAAGATTTCTCAGCTTGTTCTGTGGTCTCTCAGATAATCTCAAGTGAAAGTTTATTGGTTCATGAAAATGTAGAACATGCCAGCATTGAGTAATGGCACCCTGTTACATGTCCTCCCCAGCAAATTAGAGTTGAACTCATGTTTTTAGGACAGTCGCCAAGTCTCGTGCAGTCATGAACCGAATGACATCAGTCAGGTGCATGACGCAGAGTCATGTCATTTCAAATGGGATTGGTGGTTTAGAGCATTTACATACAACAGTCAGTCATTCACGTTCATATTCACACATTCTTTATATACACATAAAGACTTATCACATACGCTGTAGATTCCTTATTACACTATCACACTCTGCATTCTGATACCAGAGTGTATTTAATGTGGACTGATTTAGTTGTACATTTAAGCATTTGGCAGCTACTCCATTGCATAAAATAAGTATTTGATCACCTACAAACCATCAAGAGCCAAACCGTTTTGGCTCTCACAGACCTGTTTTCTTTAAGAAGTGTAATGTTCGCACAAGGATAGCGGACTCAAATGCAGCTTGGAGCGATTTATTCAATAACGGTAGTCAAAAATCGTAGTCAAACAGTCCGAGGTCAAACACAGCAATGGCAAACAGAACCCAGAGGAAAAAGCGAAGACGAGGTCGGAAAACAAAGCGGAGGTCGAAACGCGGTAAGAAGCGATAGTAACCAAATGGCGAGAGAACCAAGTTGGGAACCAAGTTGCTTAGCAAAGCGCGAGTGGAGATGTGCGGTATAAGTAACGAGTGTGATGAGGAGATAAAATAAATCCCAGGTGTGTAGTATTAGAACTGGTGACTGGTGTGGGTGTGACGGGCCGAGCCTGGCCACGCGAGCAGTCCGTGGGTGTGACAACCTCTAGCTAATGCCAGTCTGGATTCATTCGTTCATTTACTTATTCAACAGCGAATCATAAATTGCAAATCTTTATTAAAATGGTGTTTCCAGGAGACCAAACATGGCCCGGGTTAAGCACACTGACGGACTCGTTAAGGGCTAGCAAACGGCAATTCTTCCACAGTAATTGTACAGTGCAGCTCTAAACAGGATGGCGCCGCTTGAATGAGAACAAGAGCTGCATCAAACAGCGAAAATGGGGCACCAGGATTTTTAGACTAAAGGTCGAGGAAACAAGTCAGCTTCTTGGGCACTGAAGTGCACCTTCGCGCTTACCTCTGACAACGTGAGAAACAACGGAAAAAAAAAACACAATGTGGCAGGTCAGTCCAACAAAAGCTGCCTCTAAACACAGTTTAAAAAAAAAAACCCGAAATAGATCAGCTACCAAAATACGACCAGAAAGGAACGGAAAGCAAATAGAAAGATTTTAAATCTTTAGGTCTGCATTGAAGAAGCAAGACGACGCGATAAATCGGGCAAAGATTTCAAAGACCTATTTTTTTTTTCCATGTAGAGCAGACAGGTGTTTCATGAATTTCAAGAGAAGATGCTGACTAAAAATATCCCCGAAGACGCTGAAATAAGTGCGAGGTGCTCGGCGCATACATTAAGCACATCCCGACATGTGCTGTGTTGCCTAGCGCAGCGATGCTTGGACGGACACAAACAATTTAAAGCCAAGTCCTTTAAAACCACGCAGGTTTTTTTTAACACCCAGCTACTATGAATGTGGAGGGAAATCTAGGTCAAGCAAAGCACTAAGCTTGCCCCTGCCTACATTACTCTGATACATGCATTAGTGTCATTGTTTGAGGGAGGGGATGACAGACAGCACGATCATCAGTGACCCGTATCACGCCCTTCAACCCTGAACAGGAAAAGTACGGTCTGAATCAGGACCACAATTACCCGCCTCACAGCTCAGAGATATCTGGTTCCATCCCGACCAGGTGTAGAATTGGCATGTTCTCTCATGTCTGCATGGGGTCCCCCCCCCCCACCACCCGTGTTCTCTCGATTCTCTCGTTTCCTCCCACATTGCAAAGATGTATTGGGTTTATTCGTTTTTCCAAAGTGTCCCTTGGTGTGTGTGCCCTTTGATGGATTGGCACCCTGTTTAGGGATGTTCCTGCGTTCGGCCCCTGCTCTCCCGCAACCAGGACTAGGATAAGTGGATAGAAAAAAAAATGCATGAATGAAAAAAAAAAAAGCACCTAAACTTTGTGAGAAATCTGGAAAAGTCACATTCTGCAACGTCCAACCTATTTTGCGGTCCCCCCACTGCCCCCACCCTTTTTTCACACTTCTCCATTACTGAATGAATATCCTTCCAATATATTTAGCAGTAGCTGCACATTGCCAGAAAAACATTTATATACAATCCCTTTCCGAAAATTTGAAAGGATCTCAGAGTTACAGGTACATTTTATGAAGAAGAATGTGGTCGTGGTCTTAATTTTAAATTCCCCCCCCCTGGTATAGCACCTATTAAAGAATTTAAAATTAAGACCACTAAGACCATTAAGACACACACACAATATACATCATGATGATTTTTTTTCCATGTACAAGTAGGAAAAGCTACAAACCAATACAAAGCTCAATGGTAATTTAGAGTAATCAATTAACCTAGCACGCCCGTCTTTGGACTGTGGGAGGAAACCAGGGGACACAGAGTAAACCCTCACAGACAAGGGGAAAATATGCAGACTCCACACTGAAAGGACCCAGGCCCACCCACCCTGGGACTGAACCCCGGAACTTGCTGTGAGGTGGCGGTGCTATCCACCGAGCCATGGTGCCGCCCCAACATCGTCACTGTTGTCCACAGTTTCACTCTCTGGCAGTTATTTATAGCCGAGTTTTTTTCCCGCTACTAGTTTTACAACTAAATTTGCTCCATTACACAAACATGGATCTTTTAATGTTGTACGAACCTCATGGAGCAAACCAAGTTCCCCGCTTCGGACATGACATTTTGCTAAAACCGGCTGTGTTTAAAAGTGAAACACTGCCCACTGTTTCTTGTTATGGCAGAATTTAATTAGCAGTCGATCCAAAGTGCAATTACAGTTCTTTTTCGGAGACATATGTCAATAATCCTGCGAGGGGAACTATCAATATGTCTTTACATTGACTCGAAGAATGACTTAACAGCTTGACCTCTATTTTTATGAAGCACTGAATTATTATTAATTAGCATTTCAAGCTGACGTTTCTCCCTCTTTAGCATTCGTACCGACACCTTGAGGCAGACGTCCCAGTTTCTTGCGTTATCTATACAAGCTACACAGCTAGCTGCTAGCTGACTAAAGCATGTTTCTCTCTTTCACATTCCACATCGATTTGCACCCTTTTCTAAAACTGCGGGAACAATAACTTTGGAAATTTACAGCCTACTTTTCCAAGACCTGTAGCATAAGGGCACGACTGGTTGAGGTCACACGATAAACGCGGATCCAAGTCCCACCCTGAGGAGCACTGATATTTGGGCACCTCTGGCAAATTTTGAGCATTATTGGCCTACTGCCTAATCTGCCAGTTTCAGTGAGATGCCAAGTTGGGCCTTTTACAGTAAAATGAAGCTTAAACACACACACGCACAATGATTTTTTTTCACACACGAACACACACAATGATTTTTTTTCCATGTACAAGTAGAAAACGCTACAATCCAATACAAAAGCCCAGCCATCCCCCAAAATATTATACACTCCTCACAAACATGAGGGGATGTTTCAAAACGAACATGAAGAGGATCCCACAGAAACTGCTGGACAATCTGATCCTGTTTAATGCCCCATCATGTGTTTTGGCACTCTGGGGTGGCCATACACCCTACTGAACAGTCCATGTGGGGCACTCTCATCCAGTTTAACACGTAATCTACTTTTCTTGTTTAATAAAACGGCTCTGTTTTTTTAAATCGCTTCTTATTCGTTTTGAAATATCCTCTCATTTTGCATTTCCCCCAATATATATGCACTGCTCACGACGTTTCAAAAGGAACTGCACAACTGCTCAAAATCTTTTTAAATGAAACATCCCTAAACATATCCCATACATATCACTATTGGAACAACAAATCTCGTGGTGTCCTAAGACTTTTGCCCAGTACTGTACCCCTTAGGGTTAAAACCTAAATATCTCCCATGTTGTTGAATGGAGGCCATCACACGATCACATTTTATATTAATAGTGTAAGAAGCTTTAAGCCATTTCCAGCAGAGGATTACTGCGCCTCTGCCAATTCCCAGAGCCTGTCCTCCTATTAATGCTGTGAAATTGACCCAGAATCAGTGCAGAAACAAACCCATGACCTGTACATGACCCCCCATAATTCACATGCTGTTGGAGTCCATCAAGTGCTGCTACGTTTGAGCGTCTACTCTGGCTAACTGGGGAAGGACTGCAGCAGCGTGATGATTCCTCCTTCTGAAACGGTGTAAATTGTCTACAAAACTCGCTATACAGACATGAACATAACTGGAGTGAAAATTCACCTGCACGCAGCGGGCTTGATAAGAGAGACAATCAGAGAGCCTCCCACAGCCAGGCGTTAAGAGCAGCGCGTTTTCCCAGGGCAGTCTGGTGCCTTTAGCACTGTCAAATTGCACGCCATTACGGCTGTTCCTTCCTCCATTAGAGGAAAATAATACTAGAACTTGGCCTGCATCAAAGCAGCTTCAGTCTTCAAAGTGTTTCGGCTGATAAACAAGTCTTGCTGCCACCTCACATTTTGATTGACAGACTGTCATCGCTTTGATCAGACCATGCAAATGCGCACTTAATGATATCAAACTCTGAAGACCTCAGCACAGCCAGGAGGTGATAACTTACCAAACCGTGACCTAATTATACACATATTCTCTTTACCTACCGTTTCATACCCACTTAATCCAATTCTGGACCACACTAGGTCAGGCCTGGCAGCACAGGGCACAAAGCAGGAACCTTCAACAGACACTGAACTGGTCCATCACATGGTGATCACCGTACGTAGGTCTTTAAAACATGAAGGATATGCCAGGACACGGGTCTTAATGCAGTGGGGTGGCGACACGATTAATTTTTTACCCAGGTCAGGGTCACAGGGACTCCAATACCTAGAACCAAAGAACACAGGCTGAAGTCAGTGTGCCCTGGATGGGAATGTAAGCCCATCACTGTTGCTGGGGGACAGTGGTCTCCCCTCTCTCAGACACAACCAAGAACTGCGCAAGAACTGCTCAATCTGGCCGGAAGACACCACTGGGACTCAAAGCCCAGGTCACCACGGCGGTGGGATTAACCATATTAGGCCACCAAGCGTCCTCAAGGACATAATTCTGCCAATTTAAACATGTTGGGATAAAAGCAAACGTTGCCAGCATAAGATTGGTCACCTTTCCAGATGATCAATTTCCTCGACTTGCTGGTGGTAGCAGGATGGTTTTTCCAAGTTTTCTCCCCTGCACTGATTGCGTTAAAAACGAACGCCACGACATTAACACTGCAACCTGCCAACATGACGACATCTATACGATCCAAAGTGTAAGTTGATAACAAGCTTCTTCTTTTTTTTTTTTTTTATAATTCAAGCCTAAAGCTTCTTCACACAGTGTCAAATCCGCAGCGCAAAACGCACAAGCGAGCGGCTATGTGAATCATTAATTAGGGCTTTTGTAGCTTGCTGGTTGAGGCTGTGAATCTGAAAGCTTTCACAGTCACGATTAAACGATTAGCAACCGGAGATTTCTGACGAGCTTTGATGCTGTCCATTTTTATAAGCCATTTTTCTGAGTCAGACGAAAGTGGAAATGTCAACGTTCTGGAAACATGAAATGCAAGCAAAGTTATTGTGCAGTCAGACGTTTTCGATGTTCCACTCCAGCACACCGGACGGGAAACAATGACTATGCAGAATGTCAGTCAGATTTTAATTAATCACATTCACGGTGCAGTGCGAATACCGGATTGTTTGTACTGCACCGCTTTCATGCTGCTTTTCACATACTTTCAAAATGAAATGAAATATCCCCTACGTTTTGTAAGCACTATGTTACAAATAGGTAATGCACCCACTGTCACTACACAGGCAACAGTATGTAGGCACCAGAGGGATTTTTGGGCAGATAATATGAAGCATAAAGGCGTTTCCATAACCCCGTAGACAAACCATAACAACAGAATAACTTGTACTGAATATTACTCAATCTGACACTTTTAAAGGCACAAAAAAACAAGTCTGCAAGTTTGCATCTTTGCCAGCTTTGACAAAAGACTACAACTCCGGCTGAACAGATCTTTGACAGACACCTGTAAGATGAACTGGAATGAGAAGTGAGAGTCAGAGCTTAGTTCCCAACAGCGGTGCCCAACCTCACAGTCATGTGATCAAATCGAGTGGAAAGAAGTAAACAAATTGTTCCAATGTTTGTACAGTTCAGAAAATAGCCACTAGGGCTAAAATGTAATCCAACATATCTGAAGCAAAAACTCGCCTGTTTTTGTCTCCACAGAATTCACTGGGCACACTGGAAACATGCCTTGGACAGGATGCCAGTATACAGCAGGGTTGCTGTTGCAGCACCAGTCGATACCGACCACAGTCCGGTCTCCACTTCCTCAGATACGGCCAACAGTTCATGTGAAGCCCGACCCAGCCAGAAGGCACTTGCTCTCAAACCATGTTCTCCACATTGGTGGAACCGCCAGTGAACTTTCATCTTCATCTTTCATCTTCATCTTTGCAGTACGACTTCGTCCATTTTTACCTTTCCGTTTTGTCCTCGAGTGGGTAATGGGCATTCCCAGTTGCACCCACTTTAGGTATCTGTCCTGAGCTACCCCTCATTTGGACCCTGTTGGGAACACACAGAGGAGCTACAGTAGTAAAATAAATACTTCAGGGTATACAAGTCTACACCTTGAAGTATTTCTTCTGCTACTGTGGTTCTTCTGTGTTGCCAGGTCTACAGTATTCGATACACACTGCCATTCCGACCCATGAAGCATTATCATTACAGGATAAATAACAAAGGCCAGTTTTGACTTTGCATTCTGTTTATTAAACATCAAGAACAAGGCCAAAGTGTAACTGTACTGATTTTCTCAGAACAGAAATGTAAAACAAACAATGTATTTCAAAATAAACCTGTAATAGACATATAAATCTAGATCGGTGGCCAGTGTTGTCGCTTCCTAACCCCTTGGCTAAACCTACCTAATATTCTGGCTGTATCTATTAATCTTGTAAACTGCTCTGGGTTTGTGACAGTGTGCTGCGATTACAAAAGCAACAAATCAACACACTCAGCAACATGTTGGTGGTAGTGACAAAGGCAACAACATAAATACTGACCGTGCACATGAAAGGCCTTGCAATCTACCTCTGTAACCTGCCTAAAATAGTACCGGTTTACCCCACTATTAGCCTGTTCCCTTTTTCTGTGGCATACTCTCATTTTCCCTAAAACTGACACTTCTTTAGCTCACTTGTAGGAACACAACAGAAACAGTTCACCTCTAGGATCAACTCTAGACCTTGTTAGTTCTCTTGTCAAACAATGAATGATGCTGAAATGCACAGCTGGCCGAGATTCACATGTCAAATCAGTAATGATTTACTGACAGGCCTAAACAAGCACAACCCCAATTCCAATGAAGTTGGAACGTTGTGTAGAATATAAATAACGACACAATATGATGATTTGCATATCCCTTTTTTAACCCGTATTCAACTGAACGCACTACAAAGACAAGACCAAACAGATAAACTTGGTTTTCGGAAAATATTTACTCATTTTGATGCTTCTTGCTTGCAGAGATTTCTCCAGATTCTCTGAATCTTTTGATGATATTATGGACTGTAGATGATGAAATCCCTAAATCCCTGCGACTGCACGATGAGAAACGTTGTTCTTAGACTGTCGGACATTTTGCTCATGCAGTTGTTCAACGTTGTGCGATGGAGGTCAGAATTCGGCACAAGTAACTCAGCACAAATGGTCCATTCTGACAGAGGAGGAGTAATGGTTTGGGAATGTTTTCTTGGCACACCCTCTGTCCTCTGACCACTTTGACACAGGCCATTCTCAACACAGACCTTGAAGCGGCATTCTTGTGTCTTCTAAACATTTTTTCAGAAATTCAAACACTTCAGTGTCACCGTCTGGCTAAGCTTAAGCCGCAACCTGAAAATATCCTTCCGCCAACAAGCTGTGGTCAAAAACTAACCACCGTTGATACATCACAACGGTTCAGCACAGCCTACATGGCAAAAACTGAACTGCACATCTACGAGGTGCACCGAAATAATAGGTGTCAGACACAGTGGTTCCAGGAACACCCTGCAGCAATGCCATACACACCATCACACTTCTCTATACTAACTATGATTCAGCTAAATGATATCTATGGCGATCATGCCTCCATTAACAGACAGGGCAGAAGGTTGTTCACCTATAACAACATGTGGCTACATATGATAATAGGACAGATAACTACTTGCATGTACACAAGTTTCTGACCGGCGTTAGCTTAGATATACCATCGTTTTAGCACCGGCATACGACCATTTTTAATTATTTCTCAGTCTTTTCATTGGTATAAATCCCAATCCCAAAAAGGGTAAAGCAGGGGTGAAGTGAGAAAATGAAAATGATTATTCTAAATGAATCACCCATTTCATACTTGCACAATCCAATTCAATGTCACAGCAGCCCGGGGTCTAACTGGCAGGGATTCTGCATGAATTCATCGCAAGGCACTGAAATTCACACAGTGGGACAATTTAAATGTGTGGCGCTGGTAGGAGGGGGGCCCCAACTCACTTTGGGGGGAAAACAACAAGACCAAAGCATGTCAAATACTGCACATGTGTGGAGAGTACACGTTAGTACGCTAGAGTGCTGGTGCATCAAATCAACCTAGCGTTCTACCTAAAATGGTCTTGAGCAAACTGGAGACAAACCAAAGACAGCAGATTTAATTGCTTGACGTTGTGGTTTGGCCTCGAAAAGACGACGAGCTGAAAACTACATCGGAAATCGGTTGGCGTTGGAAGACAGCGCGACAAGGAACTTTTCACAGTCTGCGAACGAATGACCGTGCAGAATATGAAGATTACAAACAGCTGTGCACAATGGGCTCAAACCAGCCAAGGTACCAGCACAAAAAGCCACAAACAGTGCCATGCGATAAGAGAACTACAGCAAGAACCGACAACGAGTTTTCCTTACATTTGAATTCCTTTAGTGCCATTTAATGTCCATTGATGTCGTTCATACACAGCAAATAATATCCTGTTAACAGGAGCAAGCTGATACACCGAGACTTTTACAAACATTTTAAGTATCGTCTAATTATTGTTATCGATGTTATCACTGAAAATATCCAGATATCATTATTTGTCAATATAATGTGGTGGCCTAGTGGGTAAGACACTAGACCATGGACCAGAAGGTTCAGGGTTCAAATCCCACCTCTGCCAAGCTGCCCCAGTTGGGCAGAATTACTTGGATTGTAAGACTGAATCAATTCAAATCAATTCAAGTCTCTCTGGATAAGGGTGTCTGCTAAATAACGTGAATGTAAAACGTAAACGTCGGCCTTGCACACCCCTAGCACTAATGTATATATTTGGAAAGTGAGAGACAGCACAGGCAGAACATACACACTCCCGACGGGTGCAGGAATCAAACAGGAGAACAATGAGCCTCAGTGAGGAAAGCGTTGTTACCCCTGGGTAACTGTGCTCCCCTTTATAATAACTTATACAGCATTATAATATGCTTTACTATATTCTTACCACAGTTGAACTCATACGAGTCTCTCAGTGGCCTAAAAAACCCAAACATGCCCTCTGCTAATAGACAGGCAGTGACATGCACAGGCTCAGGCATGCCAGGAAATGCCAAATCCTCCAGCTCAGTGGCTTCAGGCTTCCAGGGTGCCTTCTGTCCCTGTATCTACAAGTAAAGTAGCGTTCTGACCTATCGACAAGGGCCACTGTGGCCCTCAAGCCCATACCTGCTCTAGAAATCGACTCATGGGTCAACATTACCAGACAAGGAAGGCAAAAAAGGGCAAGTGAAATGGCAAATGGACCGATAAATGAAAAGGCCTTTTAGAAAACAAGCAACAAATGATCATTTGCATGCATTTTTAAATGTCATTAAAGGTCTTTAAGCGTTAAAGTCGGCACAAAATCTATTCAATGTCCCTTTTCGGCACGCTGACCACTCAGGAAGCAGTGCACATGGGGGGGGGGGGGGGGGGGGGGAAGCGGGCGACCACCCCCCCCCCCCCCCCCCACGACGGCGAGCAACCCCCCTACCCCGCCGCCTTGCAGGGACTCGATAGGAACGGACTGCCCTCGCTGAGTCACACCATGCAACGTGCCTCCTTAACTGCTTGTCCTTAAATCAAATGATCTGGCAGAAGCTCTCATTCAGAGGCAATTACAGAAGCACATTAGCGCATTACACCTCCGTGCCTTTGCGGCTGATGCTTCGTTACCACACTTTCTTTTTGATGGGTCTGACTCGGATGGATATCAGGTCACCACAAATCAGCTGTCACGGTTCACTCAGACGTCCTCCAAAGCCTCAAACCCACCCCCCAACAAATTACCACCACAGCATCTGCTGTCCAGCGATTACACAAATCTGACAAGAGGAAGATGAAGATTTGCTTAGCAGGGACCGAGTGAGAGGCTCGATACACAGTATGCATGTGTTAGGAACAAAACATATCGTCTCAAACACGAGCTGAGGACATTTGGGATTGTTGTTCAAGTCAGAACGACATTATCTGTATTAAAACACAGATGAACGCTGTTTGGCGTCCATAAGATCAATGACCGTTTGCAACCGAGGTCTTAGGAATTTCAGTAAATCATAATAAGACAGAAAATCTGTCCAGATGTTGCAGCTGTAAACGGACTCAAAAAGGAAGATGCACTACAGCGCTATGCAACATATTTTTTTTGTTTACTTATCAATTTTGACAGAGGGCAGCACGGTGGCTCGGCGGGGCGGCACCTCTGCCTCACGGCAACAAGGTCCCGAGTTCAATCCCAGGGTGAGACGTGGGTTTACTCCGGGTCCTCTGGTTTCCTCCCACAGTCCAAAGGCATGCGTTCGGTTAATTGGGGTCTCTTAAAGTACCCTGTAGTTTGTGAATGTGTGTGTGCTCTACGATGAATTGGCTCCCCCCATCCAGGGTTATTCCTGCCCTTGCGCCCAGAGTTGCTAGGTGGGCCCCAAGTGGATTAAGCGGAGGATAACGAAGGAATGAATTTTAACAGATTAATATGTCAGTTGCTTACTGGATCTTTTTTAAATCAAATGCTTTTTTTCTTATCCATTTTGAACTATTCCCTAATTTGTCTACCAGTTTCTATACCTATAGATTTACTATATAGAATGTGAGCCAGAACGTAATGCGGCTGTTAAACGGTGCAGAACTGCAAGTACATTTTATTCAGTTCACTCAAGCCATGTGAAACGTCCGATTTGAAAAATAGATCTCAATCGATCTGACTTAAAAAAAAAAAAAAATGCCTTCGGAGGAAGCGGGCTTTATGCTGTCACACCTGCGTCGTGTCCATCTGTGTGCCTCGAAAACCTCGCGGGGTTTAGCGCTGTACCTCGTGGTTACTAACGTGGTCCATGGCTCTGTGTGTTTCAGTAGGTGTGGTCTTATTGTACGTTATTGTACTCTAGTACGATCAACCTTTGTTACGGACAAAACCTGCAACCAAAATGGACGTCACTAGGCCCATTTGTTAGCTCTAGAGCAGCGACTTCATACGGACGCGATTCCCCTCATGCGCAGGAACATCAGTGTACATGCAGGAGTAACAGACAATGAAAAACATACAGCAAGCGGCGGGGCATGGCAACCCCGCGGATCCAGCCGTGCATCGCAGTTACACCTCCCCAGTGAGGCCAGGCTATGCACACGGCACTGCGTGACCTAATTTCAATCACAAGGGACCCTGGAAAGGCAACGAGGCTCGTGGGCAGGCATGAGGAAGACCACTGTGCCCATGGGTGTGGCTTAATTTAAGCGAAGCAGCCAAAGCGTGCTGCAGAGAGGGTCAAGACAAAAAGAAGAACATATTGCATGGTGCTACGCATACCAATCCGATAACTGCAATCTCGAGCACCCAGGGATGTTTGTACACGGAGGCACATCATTCAAACACGAGGTCAGAGCGCTCGCATCTTATTAAGCCAAATCAGTGCTACGCACCGATAAAGGGTGAGCGCCATTCAAAGCCTGACCTAAATTACGATTCTAGCTGGCTGAGTGTTGCAAGTGGTGCTGATGTCATTCTTACTAATCCAACATTCAGAAGAGCTGACACGACTTATTTTGTATGAATAGTTACTCTGGTTACAGTTTCTACCTCGTAGCTATTTCTACGCTGTCACTCATGAAATGCCGCTAAATCCATCCACACTGCCTAGACTTGTTTGAGTTTCCTATAAGGCCGTGTCATGTTCGACCTATAGAACTTTTGAAGAAAACAAAAAAATCGTTTTGAAAATACTCTTTTTCAAGTACAGCCAAAACCCGCGATTCAAAACAGCAAAACTGGGATTTTCTTTTAATAGCCCAGAGTATTTATTTAATACCACAGTATTTCCAGTGATCTGGAAGGTAGTAGCATTAACAACGCTGAGCTTACAATTATCAAGCTTACATTCAATCAAAGACATTTGCTTCATTTCCGATGTGTAAACAAGGCGATACAATGCACACCCTCTAGTGTACGTTTAACATTTGGAAAAATCTTTGGTCCCCTGCAATTAAAAGAAAATGACTAGAAACTTGATGATTTTCCTTCTTTTTTTTTTTTTTTATTTCTGATGAATAACAATTCAAAACGGGTTCCTTTCCTTTCGAGTCCTGCGACTTTCATAGGGACCCATAAAGTTCCATCTTACCCTACCAATTTTGAACAAAAAGAGTCTTCATTCCACTACAATTAAAAGAAATTAGAAGCTGCGAGCCTGTGAGCATTGCGTACGATTACGCCCCCTGGTGTGCAAAAAAAACGCAATTGCATTCGATGGTGTAATCATCAAGAACACAATCGACACATGGGCCCATTTTCGCATCGCGAACTGCATTGCGGTTTCTTACCTCTACCTGCAGCCTCCTATATGTGAGTGAGTTCAACTTTACTTTTATTCAGCCTTTAATTGTAATTATATAATGCAGGACATGATACAGTAAGTGACGAGCACTCCGTTTTTGCAGGGGTCAGATAGGCTACGCTCAACACAGACACAAGAGAATAGGAACTATAATAGGAACAGAAACATATTCATAGTTTTCGAGCCCCATTTTCACGTTGGCACCGCAGGAACTGGGGGCTACTGAAGTATAGAGACTTCAGGTTTAGGGCCATTTCAAAGCACATAGGAACTGGAAATGGAAATGATGTAAGAGGTCAGGACCGTACAGTGATTGGTCCAGACAAGTGCCTGTGAGCGCTGCCAATTTAATTATAAATCAACAGATTTTCACACTTAAGAAAGAAAAAGCACAGACAAACGGTCTGATGGTGAACTTCAGGCTTTACTGTGCCAGCATGAAATGGCTTCAGCATCACACAGAGTTCCTACTGTCTGTGTGAACGCACACCAGGAAAGGCCCTGGAACACGTTGTTCTCAACATAGCTACAAAAAGGTTATTGCCTCCCAAAGTAGCAAACGATTGGAAGGGAAAATCACAAAGGTGCCTCTGGAAATTAAATACCTTTTGGTATTTATTTGCTTATGTAACTAATACGAATATCGATAATAAATACAGTCATTAAACACATATATCCTTTGTTAATGCCTTAAAACAAATGGGTAAGACTCACTTCTTGCGTCTTTGAGAAGCGGGAACTACGATGTGAAAGGTCATTTTACCCCAGCTGCCAATGATAAATAACAGCACTAAAATCAGAGACATTTGGTGTGGGGTTGGTTACTTACTGGGCATTCTCACATAATGTTGGCTTGACCTGTACTGTGCCTGAGCACGATTGCATTTCCCCGCTGGCCTGCGCTCATACTGTCCTTAAATGTTCAGAGCATGAGCACGCCAACGTTCCCCCTACGCTACCTTTTGTGGTAGAGAGAGCCGCTTGCACAGCACAATGGACATGGATGCGTGAACGAAAGCAATGCACGTCAAGTTTTGAAACAGAAAACGCGTTTATTAATGCCGTCCTTGACACAGAGTCTGTAAGTGACAGGCCGCGATGCAGCGTTACATTCTTTTTATCCAAGTCTGTATCAATTTTTTCATTGTTTGGATGCTTAGAATCAGGCTGACCAATGGGAGGACCGCTGTCAAGGTTGCAGACCAAACAAATGAGTAGCGAGAACATGGCGGTGAAAAAGGCCGGGGAATGACGTCACTGTTTTCTTGTTTATGATGCATTCTAATCTGTTCCTGTCCACAAAAACATAAAAAAAACTATAGCTTTCCCATGAGACCTGGTTCTAGTAATAAAAAAATTCTGTCTAATCCTGTGAACTTCGGGTTTCAAATTCTAAAAAGACTCCTGGCACAGAGACTCTCATTTGCAAACTTGATGACTTTGATCTTCGGCAAAGCCCCAAAAGTGACGCTTGGACAAAGTGCCTCTTAGAATGTCCTCACCATTGGGAGTGGAGACTCACTTCCAAGCATGCTACTATCCTATGATTTTTGTAAAGTTCTTCAAAATGATCGTGAATTTCCATTTTACCTTTAGCCATTTTACAATCATTAGTCTAGCTGTCATTTTCCTAAATCAAAGGTGCTCCGTTAGTTGCTTATCTGGTGATTAAGGTGTGTCAGAGTAAGACACTAAACTCACGGTCATGTTCACAGAGCTGGTTTGCAACACCTTGTGACAAGGTGCATTATCACGCTGAGAGCAGGAAGCAGAAAATACTCTACGTAAACAATACTCAGACAGGCTACGGCATTCAAACAATGCACATCTGTCTTAGGTGCCGAGACCTAATTCCCCAAAGCAACACAACACACAAGTGCAAGCTGTTTACACCAAATTCTGAATTTAGCACCATTAACCAAGTTTTGGTCCAACATGTCTTCTACTGATGTAGCTAAACCTCCTTAAGGTTTTTGATATTTGTTTACATTTATTTGCACTTTGAAGGCCTAGCGGGTAAGGTACTAGTCTATGGACCAGAAGATCCAGGGTCTGAATCTCACCTCGACCAAGCCCCAACTGTTAAGTCCTTTAATCCACATGTGCCTGGAAGATGATACAGTTACGGTTAGAATAACTAAGTCATTCTCTTGGCAAATATTTATCTGTTCATGGTTACAAATCCGCTTGTTTCAAATCCAAACACTTAGCTTTTTCAGGTCTACATTTCTGCATGTTCACCACAGAGTGCACTCTGATTAAACTGTCACTTAGGCTTATAAATAATCGACATAAAATTACCAGTCACTTTATTAATTACACCTGTTACACTGCTCTGCTGTGACAATGGCAGACAATCCCTGCATTTACGTCTGCAGACGTGGTCAAGATGACCTGCTGAAGTTCAAACCAAGCACCAGAATGGGGGAAGAAAGGCGATTTAAACGTCTTGGAACGTGACATGGTTGCTGTTCCTAGACAGGCTGGTCTGAGTGTTACAGACACTGCTGATCTACTGAGAATTTCGCACACAGCATATCTATGGTTTACAGAGAATGCTTCATAAAGAGAAAAGATCCAGCGAGGACAGTTCTCTGGGCACAATTTGCTTGCCGAGGCAAGAGGTCAAACGAGAACGGCCAGGCTGCTTTCAGCTGATAGAAAGGCGACAGCAATTTCAAAGAACCACTCATTACAAAAAAAAGGTGTGCAGAAGAACATGCGCAGCACTTCAAACCTTGAAGCGGGTGGGCTACATCGGCAAAAGAGCACACCAAGAACAGGCAGCCGAGGCTACAATTCAAAGGCTCGCCAAAATCGCGCAGCAGAATCAGGTCTAATGAATATCTGCTGTGGATCCGTCCTGCTTTGTATTCGTGGTTCAAGCTGGTGGTGCTGCAATGGTGTCAAGGATTTTTTTCTTGGCACAGTGTGGGCTCCTTAATACCAACTGAGCAGAAATGTAAATGCCACAGCCTACCCGAGTATTCTTGCATTATTATCTTCGATGAAGTTCAAATCAGCTCAAACTGGTTTCTTTTACGTGCCAATGACTTCACTGTGCACGAATGGCCTCCGCAGTCCCCAGATCCAGATCTCAATCCAACAGAGCGCCTATGAGATGTGGTGGAACAGAAGACTCATCTCGCGGACGTGCAGTCGACAAATCGGCAGCGACTGTGTAATGCGGTCATTTCAATAGAGACCAAAATATCCAAGTTATGCTTCCAGCAACCTCGCTGAATCTATGCCAAGAAGAATTAAGGCAGTGCGAAAGGAAAAATGGGGTCCAACCCATTACTGGCAAGGTGCACCTGATAGTGGAAACTCTATGTTTCTGATCGATATCGGACTAATCTGTTTGCCGACCTCTGTGGTCATAAAAGGATACAGATGCAGTGAACAGAGAGACACACAGGACTGTCGCTCGGACCCAGCAGTAAGGCAGGCTACACAGTGCTACACCTTTAAAGAGGATTTCAATAGTCAGTACCACAAAGACAAGCACTCTAACCAGAAACTGAGTCACAGTGAGCGAACCACTGAAAGAGGCTGATTAGATTTCTGCCCTATACATCCAGTGCATCTCCCCACATGCATAAGCCTAGCCAGTCATCAGGGCTCAGTTCCTGCCCAGACATGATCGAGGCGTTGCAGGTGGGACCGTGCTGCATTACTAACGAGCCATGAAGCAGGCCCTGTCATTCTGATCCAGCTTCAACTCCTATCTGTTCAACTACAAGCCATTTCAGTGATCCGAACAGGAACAGAAGCGAACAAAAGAGCAGCAGCGGCACCAGGGCGCATTTCTTCGAACCATTCACACGCGAAATGGCGGAATCTACAATCCTCACGAGCCACACTGGTCTATAGGCTGCACATCTAGAATAGGATCTGGTGATTATAGGACGGGCGGTGGTTATAAGACACGGAACACAAGGACAGGTCAGAGGTTTACATATAGTGGCACAAGTCATGATCAAAACATACAGAATACGAACCACGGTCACATTTCTACCTTCGTGTCATCTGGACAGGTTAGGAATGGACTAGATGTATACATTCAGATAGACATTTAGGTACAAAAGTCCTATTATTAACGTAGAACTGGAACTGATTGTCGAATTAAACGAGCAGGTTCAGATTTTGTTCATAATCGTTATGTCGATCGGGTAACACGTTCAGGACGGAAAGAAGCTCGATGGTTCGGATCAAATGAGATTATTCATTCATTATTCAGTCAACAGGATTCAGGCGAGCATTTGAAGTAAGTGTGTGTGTGTGTGTGTGTGTGTGTGTGTGTGTGTTCTAGCTCGATCGGATCAGGTGCACACAGCTCTCTCTCTCGCGCGCGCGCGCTCTCTCTCACTCTTTCTGTACATGATGATCAGCCCCCATTTTGCCTAGCAGCTCTTGGCCGTCGAGCCCGAGATGCTGAGCCCAAATTGCACTCACCCGCAGAGCAGACAGGTCGATCTCGTCCAGGCTCCGCGCCGGAGAGTCGCTGGCCATCATGATTCCGTTCGCTCAAAACGACGCACAATTACAAGGCAGGCAAAAGCATGTAGACAGCGCGCGGACAAATTCCACCCGAGCCGGACCGCGATCTCCCGGATGACGGTCGTGCAGACACGGCTCCCTCCGCTCCCATAAAACACAGCGCACACGACAGGTCGGGCTGCTACATTGGCGCTGAGCTCGTCAAACCCGGTACCGTTCCGTACAGAGAGGGACTGCAGATGTACAACGAGAGAGAGAGAAAAAAAAGAGAGAGAGAGAGAGAGAGAGACGCACCGGTGCGCCGCACGCGCAAAATCACCGTCTCGCGCTGAGAAAGCGTATCAATCAGCGCGCTTAGTCCGGGAGTGGCTGAGCTTAGGGGCGGGGCTTTAGGGCTCACGCCCATCACACACACGCGCACACGCAATGGCTCACTGGCTTTGTGGGGACCGCCCTTTGACATGACTACTGTAGCTAATTAATGGTACACGTACACCTACAAGTAACTCTAACCTTAACCTCGGTAACCTGAAATATATATTTAGGCTCTTTTGGGGTTTTTTTTAAAAGAAAGTTCCAGGTTCTGTTAAAACCAGCTAAAGGTCTCAACAATGTCAAAAATGTCAGCTCTTTCTCTCTTTGTGGGGACATTTGGTCCCAGCAATGTGATATAAACATGGACACACACAGACACAAACAGGGTTTAGCAATACACGAAAACACATTCTCTTACAGCCCAGTAAATCAAGACCCAAGCTGGACAAGAAACCCCATGTGGGGTCAAATTGATTTGTTTTGGGACCCCTCCATCGCCAACAAAGACATACCCCAGCAAGTTGACCAAAACAGGGGCATCATCAGACCCACTTTAAGTAGGTACTTGCCAAGCAGCATGGCCTCACTAAATTCACGTTAGTAAACCAACAAATTTATACTGAATTCCTAGACTACTGGACATGCCACACATTTTACTCTGGGCACTACATTTCCCATGATGCCCTAACATTTTTTTAAGCACCTGAAGGGCAATGCTTTCATTCAGAGCTAGTTTCCTTAGTTTTTTTCACATGGAGTAATGGATATCAGCAAATATTTAAAATAATTAATACAAATGTAAAACAAATAGTGTAAATTAATCTATTTAGTGGTTAACATGTTTATTTCTGATGAACAGTTGTGCCACCGTGAATGGTTTGCACACCAGAACGACAAGTATTCCAGAAACACCCCTGTTGAACAAAAGACATTTTCAATCAAAATAAATTAACTTAGCTAACTGACTAAATAAAAATGTGCTTGAATTGGTTTATATATTAATTTGAGCAGTACTGTGACTCAGCATTTAAGGTGTCTTATCCTGACCTCTGTGACTGTGTAGGTTTTACTCAAGGTACTCCGGTTTCAGCTCACAGTTCAAAGAGGTGTTAATTGGCGTTCCTAAAACTGCCCGTAATGTATAAGTGTGTGCCCTGCAATAGATCGTCACTCCGTCTATTGTTGTATTTGAATTGCACCCTGTGCCGCGGGCTAGGCACCGGCTTTTAAGTAACCCTGGCCAGGATGTATTTTTATTTTCATTTATTGATTTCAGACCCTGATTTGTGCAGTTGCAATTCAAAATCCAAGTTCAGTACAAACCATTAAGCGTATTCATGTTTTACGCCCACCTACCTCATAAAGGGATGTGGGGCAGTGAGTGGCTGTCCCGAAGAACACAGGGTGCAAGCCATGGAAATGGAAACAAGAGAATGATCCATCAACTCACACATCCCCTTTCTCATCCCCTTTCCTTTGCCCGTTTTGATGCCCGACCTGGTCGGAAGGCAGCACTGGAACTCGAACCTGCGGCAATTCAAGTGATTTTGCATTGTCCCTTTAACGGTGTGCAGAAGCTTATCAGGAATGGTCTTTTTGGAAGGGTAGCAGCCAAAGAACCTTATTTTCTTAAGGAAGCAGGCGGGAAAGGCTAAGAGCTAAATCTCACAAAGATTGGAATGAAGATCAACGGAAAATTTCATCATGGAGTTAAATATGAACGTTTGTAATTTTGGGGGTCAGTCATCAACAATATGCTCTGTATGATCATTATACTTTTGCTAAAACACCAAATCAAAGGGTGGCCTACTCCACAGTAATGTGCATGCACACATGAGACAAACACTCAAACTGGGACACTTTAGAGGCACCAGCTGACCTAACATGTCTTTGTCGAATGAATGTGGGAAGAAACCCACGCAGATACAAGGACGACTCCACACGGGAAGCCAAACCAGGACTCAAACCCGGGTCTGTAGAGCCACAGCAGTGACCACTGTGATACCACGGCAACCCACGTTTATTAATTCAGAGTCAAATTTGGGTTGAAGTAAAAGATTTACATAATAAATGTGACTCAGTCTTGATTGAATCCAGATAATCTAAAAATATATTTTGGTTTCCTCCCACTGCCTAAAAGCATGCCAGTAGTTGGACTGACATCTTCATGCTGCTTCAAGGTGTAAAACACCAGCATGTCATACCATGCCTCTGGTCTTCTCTATGATACTCATAATATGTTTCTTAAGTTGTACGCTATGTAGTGATTCAAATCGAGTGTAGCATTAATTTCTCCTTATTTAGTTAGGGTGACTGCGTGTATTTATGCACTATCATCTTGAGGCCGCGTTCCTCTTTCCGCATGCACATTTATAAATATCTTTTTTTCCTTTATAAATAGCCACCGCTTTTTCCAACCCTGTTATCACTGTATGCCAGCGCTCGCTTCTGGGATGGTCTGTATGACCCTTTTAAACCATATTTTGCCCTTGGCAATGACAAGTAGCCTAATTTGCAAGATGATTTAAATCCTTAAGCTTGTATTTTTAAGCTCTCTAAAGGGACAGATCCTGAAAACGGATCAGTTACTACAGCTAAAAAAAAAAGAAAAGCCAAACAACGCTCAGCTTCATGCCTGTGTCTTCTTGTTGTGTCCAAAGCAAGCAGGAAGACATTAGTGACAGCAGAAACGAAGAGCCACTGGCAGCGCACTTCCTCTCACCTTCCCTTTATGTAACCGCCCAACCCCCTCCGTACTCCAGCTTCTGCACTGGCGGGAAATAACATCCTCGCTGTGCCACATTCACACCTTGCGCAACACAAGAACGCACCGGATGTTTTGCACAGCTTTGATAAGTCCTTGTGATTAGATTTGATAGGCCTCAAATGTGACTCACTGTTCTAAACAGTGTGTTGGGTTACAAGTGTGTTATGTGGTCTGTTTGTTTTATTTACTTTTATGTCATTTAGGAGACATTATCTAGGACGACTTAATACAGTCTTACTGATCCGAGCAATTGTGTAGTCCAGTACCTTAACCACTGGGCCACTACAGTTCCATTATTATTTGTACTGGGCTAAAAGATCAACTATAAAAGACAAGAACGTTACATCTAGGTCCCGGTTTAAGGCATGGTTCATTGTTTCCTTGTAAAGAAACTGAATAGAGTAGAAAACATTCAATTCTTTTGCACTTTAATTAATAATTAGCTCCTTACTGTCACTGCATTTGTGTAAACCTACTGTCAGTCGTTAATTAAAGAGTACTGTTGGCCTTTTCTTATTCAGCTTAACCCAATGGACAAATCGGAATCAAAGACCATGCTTTGTTATTTCTTTCCCAGCTTCTTTTTTTGCCCACGAATGACCAATAATAACGGCACCAATTGTTTTAGCATTATGTGTGTGATTATGGCTGGTAGTTCTCCTTTAAAGCAATGAATAGAACAGGAATTGGATAAGATAATCACTACCTTGACCACATCCTAAATGGTGTAAATGGTAAACATTGTGTATTTAGTGCCACGCCCACCACATATGTTAAATATGAGGACAGTACCAAAATGTAAGGTCAAGTCTATAGAGCATAGAGCTCGTTATTTCGACGTGTCATTCAACTTGCTTTTCTCAACACAGTCTATTTATTGTACGTACGTACTGTATGCAGATTTGACTCATGCACACAGCTTATAACACTAAACCTTTTAAAGCTGGGCTGCAACAGAACATTAAAGTAGTAAAAGATTGTTTTGCAGACACTATCCATGCATTAGCATTCAGTATGGCTCGACCAAGAGCTGGTTCCTGCCTTGCATCCTGTGCTGCTGGTTAGGCCCTGGTCCCCTACAACCCTAATTAGGATTATGCAGTCGGTGAGTAAGGGAGTGAGTTATGACCAAGATTATGGGTTCCAACTGTCATGTGAGAGAGATTTGGTGGAGCTTGATCATTAGCATTTTTGGAATGTCCAAGCATGACTGTAACTAAAAATGAATCTTTCAAACAATTATTTATATAGATTTAAACCATAACTGACTGATAACCTTTAACTTATCATCATATTAAAATAGTACAAAAGTGGGTTTTATACTTAACACTCATACTTACTAGAAATCTGGTATTGTAGGTTGTTATGACTATATTTTCTATCGGATAAAACGATGCAATGCTCACTTTGGACTGCTTGATTACAATTTTAAGATATACTACTGTTAATAGAGATGAATTTAAAATCACTGCAGCCTTTAAAAAATGTTGCTTTTAAACAGACTGTTGAGCTGGTCGTTCTTATCCAGATTTAGTTGAACATTTGCCAAAAACAGCACATCCAATATTAGACGGTAATACATGCTAGCTGTGTTAAAAAGTCACATGAGTGCACAACCAGTAAGTGCTCAGAAACGATATACCATTCAGAATAGGATTTGAGGTGCACCTAAGCACCCAGCGCTAGCACGACATCAAGCTAAAGTGTTATTCGGTTACAAATGTTTGCATTTACGATACGTAGCAGGTACTCTTATCCATGGAAACTTACAAATGATATAATCTTATGATATGCAAGTCAGGTTATTGTAGAATTAGGGGATTTCAAGGTCCTTAAGGACCAAACAACGGTAACTTGGCAGAAATGGGGTTTGAGTCCTGGAGATTCTGGTGCATCTTTTAGTAACTTATCTGCTATGCTACCACAGTCTCCAGCAGCCAAATAGCAACCAAACACCTCAAAGAATACCATCGTCATCATGATTTTATGTTGGTCATACATGCTAGACGTAGCAGCTAATTCACCCAACAACATAAACAAGAAATGTACTTAATTATTTATTAGCTACCGAACATGCTAAACCATAACAACCATGCATTTCCACAGAATATTAACACGCAACAAACAGGCTCGATAGACAGCAGGCCAGCTAATTCAGTTCCAGACCTTCTGTGTACCAACATAAAAAAAACACGGGGAAGCAAGCTAATTGATAATAAAGTAGCATTAGCATTACAGTGAGTCAAAAGTCACAGGACAGAAACAAAATGGGCGATAACATATCTGAATAGCAGCAAGTAACGGACGATCTTTTATGTCCGGAACATGACCAACATCTTGAAAGTCGCCATATTGGATTAAAGGCCAGTTTTTCCAGTGGGAAGGTGGTCATGTAGAACATTTATGTTTAAAAAAAACTAGAATAGTCTCAGAAATTCAGTTTTGCAGTATTGCGGTTCAAAAGTTGTCAATGCAGAAAGTGCTAAATGTCGGGGGAAAACAGCTGCCGTATCGTAGCCAACTTCAACAACCCACACCGAGAAAGATCACCGATTTCACACAGCACTCTTTTATCCCTCCTAGCCAAATTCAGAGAAACCGGGACAGTGGACGACATGCCACATAGTGATGGTCTGAAGAACCGCTACTGACAAAGCGTTATGTTGTTTCATAACAGTGTTTGTTTTCAAGTCTACTAAAGGGAGTCCTTGGTATTTGTCTCTGTACAATTTAAGCATGAAAGGTCACCAGGTTCTGGACACTTTAATTGATTTTGCACCCATTTTTGCAACTACGTCAGCAACATCAGCATGACGACACTGCAGCCGGTTCTTACTGGTTCAGTTTCAATTTGACAAATGAATAATAATAGCAAGGGCTAAGACATGCTAGACAAGACTATACTAGACCTTAATGAGAACTAAATGTAAATATAGGTTGTTAAGACTGTAAAACACACCCTGCTACAAACTAGGAACTAGGAACGTTTTTCAGTCATTTAATCGTAGTCAAATGTCTAAATATGACAGAATTTACATGATTTTTTTAGGTGCCATTAACAGACTGAGTAACTTGCCTGCTTTGCAGAAGGCCTTGCTCATGGGTAGAGCGCTATGGGGCGTAATCATCTTCTAATGCTAATCTGAATATCAGAGTCTCACTTATTTAGTGATGTTTGGCTTTGTTGTCAGGATTTCGTGGTAGCTATGGTGTACTGACTACATTCATTCACAATCCCCTTCAGTCACCATAGGGCTTATTTACAGGCAGCCAAAACGGAGCAAGTTAAAGCATGTCAGACATGAATAAATGCACCATATCCTGTATTATGAGTCCGACTAATAGCAGAGCCTGGAAGTGCAGTTGAAGCTAAAATGGAGTGCAGTTGGGGAGAAGTACGGAAAAGGAAACTCCAAGCAATAAGAAATCTACAGTAAAAAAAAAAAAAAAAAACTTTCAAAAAGCACAACTTGTTCTACGGGCACAAATACTTGCACATCTCTAAGAAAGCTTTTAGAAACGAAATGACATGAAACGACATGGCCAGTATATACTGCTCGCAAAAATGAGAGGATATTTCAAAATGAAATGTCGTCTTCTGATTAAAAATCCCCACGTTGTTGTGAGCAGCGTACTTTCGAATGTACCGTAATTCATTCGGTGAATTCGGTGAAATCACATCACACTAAATCCATGAGTGTTAAGTTAGCACAGTTGGCCCCTGTCTGACGCTCGAACAGCACTCTTTTTGAGTGGTTTACACATAAAATTTTGCAGCACGGTTTTTGGAATCATATTTATTCAGCCAGAGAGTGATTTACAGGCATTCCAATGATTCAATTCAATTCAATTTTATTTATATAGCGCTTTTTACAATGTAGGGTCACGCCAAGTAAAATCGTTTACAATGCTGTGGCAGTAAGGTGCCCTACGATTTCAAAACAGCCCCAGTTGTTTAATCCTCTTCCCTCAAACTTTGGGCTGGTCCTGGGCTAGACAGCTGTAGAACCGTTCTTACATCAATCAAAGCCAGATTCATCAATCCAGTCTGGCATATGGGGAAGAGATTTTTTTTAAAGGATTGTGTGCTGCTGTTGAATCTATCAAATTCTTGGAGAGCAGTTTGTCAAGGGAGCGTTACAAAAAAGAATAGATGATTATTTACACATTACAAGCATCACACCCGAATCATACCTTCAAGCCCTCTTAGGAGTTCCTACAGTACGAGTCTGAAGTTGCATCACGTCATTTTGAGTGAAACTTCTGGACTCAAGTTGAGTTAGTAGCTAATATATTGTCAAAATCAGAGTTATTTCTATAGCGCTTGTTATAGGTAAGCAGTCTCTAAGCAAATACACTTATAGGCCCAAAATCCTGATTGAACAAGCCTAGTGGCAAGGAAAAACGCTACTACGATGAGCCTTGGGAAGACTAATATGCAAAATGGGACCAAACCTCCTATTGCCATTTAGGTGTTCATTAATCAATAGAAAATGCTCTTCTGTAGTAGCCTAATGGATAAGGTGCTGGACAAAGCAACCAGAATGTTCAGGGTTCAAATCCCACCTTTGCCAAATCCCAAATGTTATGGAAAGTATGTATGAGTTTAAGTTGCTCTGGATAAGGGTGTCTGCTGAATGATGTAAATGTCTACTTACAATCGTTCAGAAAGAACATATTTAAAGACAATATGACAATAGACTCTAATAAATCAAACAGAATACAAAATTATGACAAGGGCAATAAAATACAGTACATAAAACAGTAGTATATGTGAATAAAATTTTGTCGTGGTTCGATCTCGTGTCCTCAGCGGGAAAATGTGACTGGCATGACATGCTCGGCAGTGTTGTGGTGCTCACCTGAGCTCACATAACTTGAGTATTTCCCGGTACTGGTGTTGATCCTAGAGGTTTCTGTTTCGCAATAATCACACTTAGGCTGTAGAAGAGCAGACATTTGGCAAAGTCACTTGCTAGAATGGTGACATTGTAATAATTATAATGTTCAGCGTCTCTAAACTCTTCACTTCGCAATTCTGGAGACAGCATGGCTCTTGGGAATGGCTAAATAGCCTCAATCGCTAGTTAGTCCCGGACATTGTAGTGTTGTTCGAATCAATAATGCATATCGTCTGTTCTCATGCTGAATAAGTGATATGAAATAGTATTTGGTGTTGATCACACATCAGAAGACTCTTTTATTACCCTCTTGTCTTCCTGCTTGGTGACTTACAGCTCAGTTCTAACCACCAATACCGCAATTACTTGTGAAAAACAGCTCACATACCACTGGCTTCATGTAAAAACCTGCCTTCCTAGTCATCCCCGAGTACTTCTGAGACTGGAAGCGCTTTACTCAGGTTTAATAACTGTAAGGGAGCAAGGGTTTTGAACTCGTGCCATTGTTATCTTCTCTGACATAGTATTTGTTTTGGATCCTCTTACTTTGGATGACTCATGAGCTGATTAAACATCAGGTTTCTTTGAACACTGCTCTGAGACTTCCCTCCTACATTCTGCATTGTGTGCTCAATCGAGGAATCACACAGACTATTAACAACATTCCCTTAATGAATAGAGTGAACCTTGCGTTGACACACACTGTTAATTCTGGTTGATAAAGCAGAGTCTGAGTCAAGTAATGGTTTTTACATGAATTCATGTGAGGCATGATTCATACTTTAATTAGGTAAATCAGGCTGGGGAACCAGAGCTGGGCTTCCTTAAAAAGGCAATAATCCCAAACACGGAGATGAGAGGGGAAAATTGTTTTACTGACAATGCGGCGGATTGTCCATTTGATCTGCTCTCAAAGGTCTAGATAAGCCTGCCTGAAAGGAAAGAAACGATCATGACCCTTCAGCACTCACTTAGAGCTAGCAACCGCTAACCTCTCGACTAACGCTTGAGGATAAACTAAGAGGAAGTTCTAAAAAAAAACAATTCAAACATTGCACGCCTGTTACTCACCCACATGTGAACACTTTGTGATGCCAAATAACTGTGGGCTGACACACAAACACAAGCTAAAAGCAAACAACACAGGTAGATGAAGAACAAGAAAACAGTAAACCTTTCTCCAGCTAACATCTATGGGTCATGTTTAGACAGGCTCAGAGGAAATCTGGAGCATTTCACTCCACTGTTCACTGTTAGAGAAGTGTGACCAGGTGAAAGAGAAGCATGTGAGGTCAATCAATAAGATAAACAAACCCGATGCTACTTGACTAAATAATGCAGATTTTTTTCCACTCATGTGAGACACGGCTTTACATCACAGGTGACACTACTAATAACATGACTGCATGACGGATGGACACTGCGACTGCCCTAAGCTACAAACATTCCACTGTTGAATAATTCCTTATCTCACCTTCACCGTTCAATAGCCCAGGACAAATATATGAACCCTCCAGAGATCCAAAGATCCATCCGAAGATATCAGAGGTTACCTTCAGAGGTCATTGTGGCCCAGGTTCTGCGAGGGGATTCTGTCCAGGGGGAACTTGACAGTTCACAATCACGTGTAGTGCAACATACTTCACCACGGTCTTGAGAGTCTCACGGCTCTGTATCCACACATGGCAAATATCATTGTAATAAATCACGATTTGAATTTCCCAGTCCGTCCTTCCACAGCAGAACATTTTCACAGTTTGTCTACAAACTAGAAATTCATAGTCATTCTTGAAACGAGGCGACAAATGTAACACAAATGCAAGCATTTTTAAGGACCCACAAAAAGGGCCGTTCAGATGGCAGTGTTCGATTACTCTATTCCAAGGCCATGGTTTGGCTCTTGCTGGCCGGGCATTACATAAACACTTGGCATGTCAGGGATCAGATGGCTATCGTCTCTCTGTCGTGGCCAACCTTAGCGTGCAGATTCATTCTCACTGTGGAAAACACCCTCCTGTCAGTGAAATGAGGTGAATGCGGACTTAGGCATCCTGCTCCTCCAGAGGGAGGTCTTACATGCGATAGGAGGAGAAGACTGGGGAACTGGGCATACCAATATTGGGAGAAAGAGTAAAGAAAGTCTCATGACCGGCTTGGTCTCAGGCTGGACTTGAGGAAAGCAGTGTATGACATCTAGTGGAAGTACCAAAGAATCAGCAAACGATGATCTGGAACCTCAGAGCACAAACATGATTGTTTCTGGAAGGCCATTTGAGATTGGATTTTTTGGCCCTGAAGAACATTGCAGTTGGGCAGCACTTGTGATGGAATTTAAAGGCACGGAGAGGGGTTTGAACCCATGATCCCTGGTTTACGAGACCACCGCCTTACCAATTGACATGAATATAAGAATATGGTTTGGCATTTAGCTGAGGTGTTTTGCCCTGAGGCTTCTCTTTATGTACATATATATGTAGAAATCTAAAATACAGCTGATAACAGGGATATCGATGAACTGAATGACACGATTAAAAGGCTAAAATCAAGGTGTCTGCTGGATTGTATAAAATCTGATAACACCATTATTCTGATAGAACATATCTGTGTTTGGCTGGTCACTTAACTGCTGAAATCTAATAAAGGCTGGTTTATTAGTATGTCCGTAAACTACCAACTTATGTCTAGTATATGAAGATTTACGCTGCTATTTCAAAAGGAATATGAAGCGATTAAAAAAGAAGCATTTGATATAATTTCATTAAACAAGGTCATCAGAAAAGCAGATGAAAAGTCAAAGTTGTTCGATTACGCAAATGAGATGTAAACTCGTGATTGAGTAGCGAGGGATATATTCATGGGGTTACCAGAAGCATGTCAAAGTGGATGAGAGTGCCCCCACATTGACTGTTCAGTAGGGTGTATGGTCACCCGAGACTGGCAAAAGTGATGCTGCAGGGGTGATTGGACATGGGCAGAATCAGATTGCCGAGCAGAGTAACACGATCGCAGTAACAACACAGGCAATAAGGTTGGAAAATCGTTTTTAATGACACAACCGTGTGTGTACGTACTTGGTAAAGATCGTGCTGTTTTTGACAACTTACATTTGTGCAAACAAGAATGGAATGAAGGAAAAGACCAGTTAAATAAAGTATACGCACGGACTTTAAAAGAATAGCTTGGCCAAAAATGAAATGTCTTTTATTTTCAATTGCCGAAGCAGCACTGTTACTGTGAGACAACCAGAATTAACCAGAGACGTGGGCTATTTAAATATGGTCATGTAAAACCGCGTGGATTTCATTTAGGGCTAAAGTATCCGTTTGAAACATTCAGTCTGCCGTCTCGAACAAGTGCATCCGTTGTTACATGCAAATCATTCCACGCTGACTCATTCATAGTTACAGGTAAGTCTGTTAGGCCAAGTCAAGTGGCAGGACGGCTCACACGTCATCATGCGTGCCCTCTTATACAAGCAGAACGCCAGACGTCATGATGGCTTTTAGATATTCTGGGCACATATTTCCGAGGACAGGAACATGATAAGTCACTGTGTGTTGTACAGGATGGTGTCAACTGTCCATATGGCCCCCTGTATAACACTATAGTAGTACTAATCAAAGCAGGACACGAGCTCCCATAAATAAAAGCAAATCAATACCCACAATGTGCACGTACTCAGTACTAACATTTGGCACTTGGATAGATAAGGAGCTGATTGTGTGTTAAATGAGTTCGAGGCCCCAGGACGGTAGAGCCGAAGAAAGTGCATGCAGTAGAAACCAATCTACAATGAAAGGCGTGCAGTTTTACATGCTGCATCATTTCATGGAATGTCTGAAGAAACCAAACTGACATGCTCTGTCTCTAGAGTGGATTATATACAGTCCAGCAGGTTTGCATAGTTGCATAGTGCGAGACATGACAGTAAGGGAAAAGGGACGTTAATCACATTATAATCAGTACCAGAATTAACTGCTATACATATGAGAGACACAGATAGCCGTTCTAAATGCGAAGTGAAGCCACACCTCCACCATTCCTGTGCATGGCAAAAATGTAAACATAATGACCAAAGCCAGTGTGCCCTGTTATGTCGCAACAAGATTTGAGGTTTTAGATCAATTTAAGAGCGGTGATATGACACGTAACGGTATAAAGTCAGCTAGACACTAGATAGCAGCTTACGTTGATATCATTTTTAAAAAGTAACCTTCTCTTTCTTTTTGGCCCAACGTACGAGGTCACAGGGTTTGATGTATTAGATGGCAAGATTTTCATATAGAAACCCCCCCCCCCAAGATGATGATCTCTGTTCATTGAATTTGCTTTATTAATTCACTAATTCACTGAAACTATTTATTCGATTAAATTCAGTTTGTAATGAGAAAATCACCTCGTCAAACCTGATTTCATAATTGCCTGCGTTATTTACGAGGTAACACAGTCTTGGGTGCTCAAACTGCACGTCGTCTTTCAGAAGCTGCTACGTCGGAGAGTTTTTAAGCCCGTAAGAGTTCAGTGTTCGGACTGGGATCAACTGGATTGTAGTGAATTATAAAGGTAACCTCTGCTTTTGTTGTTTACCTGATTAATAAAGTCACAGATTCTGTGTGCTCAGATTGTAAACCTATCTTTTACAGATTATTGGCTCATTTATCTCAATACTTGCTTAATCCAATTAAGGGTGCACGGTGCAAAGCAAAAACAAACCAAAGCAAGGGCGCCGCTCCATCTTGGGTCACTTTACAGGCACCGATTGACCTAATACGACTCTTTGGAATGAATGTGGGGTGCCTCCCCTGTGCGGACCATGTACAGAAGATGTACAAATGGATTCAAGTCCATGAATGCTATTTTTAGGGCCATGGTTGTCAACCGATGGTCGAGTCACACCTTAGAAGGGCACCCAATGTTTCAGCGGATAGATGAGACTTTGCTGGCTTTTTGTTGGAGTTTGTCAAAGTAGAATCTGCACATGGCAAATAAAATCACTTCCATGAATGTGTATGCTGGTTTGGGGTTTGGGGTGGGTGCACAGCTTCTCTTAAATCCTCAACGTTTGGGAAGCACTGTTCTAGGAAAGGTGTTTTAGTGTGGCTTCAGTAAAAGCGCTCTAAATCACTGGCTCATGTCTCTAATATACACGAACAGCCCTTCACTCTCTGTGCAGTCCCTCAGAGTCTGGTACGATCTGGTGTAATGACCTGGTTCAGGGGCACTACCTTACTCAGTCTCTCAGGTCCACACCTCCATGGGCACCATGGCCTCCTTGGAGCCTATTGGTGGCAGAAGGTTCTGCTCACTGAGGAAGTAAAGAGGAAACTGGACGAGGAAGCCCCGGATCTTCTTAAGTTCCTCTTGAGCTCGTGCGGGATCCTCCAAACCCGGCTTTGCAAGGTAGCCCTCCAACTCCAAAATTGTCCTCACATCACTCGAGGGTAAACACCGGAAGACCTGGAGGACAGAATAAAGTATTTCATTGAGTAATTGAAATGAACAGTTTAATATGTACCAGGATGGGGAAAGTCATTCAGAAATTCCAACCAAGCAGCAGCGACACCTGATTAACTAAGTTTGCCAACTTCCACTGAAAGTCAGTGGTGACAAAAACCGAAATGAAGATATTAAAAAAATGTAAAATACAAACAAAAACAACCCTGCGCTTGTGTGTTTGTTGATTTTACCTACATTAGATCCTAGCAGGTTCTGGTTGGTCAGGAGGAAACGTATTTACATTGCTTTTACATGTTTGAAAACTGGAGCTATTGTGCATAAGTAACATACTTCATTCTACGCATAAAACAAGCATGAGGACTTAAAAACATGCCAGTTTAGAGACACACACTCCCCCACAGTCACCAGTGTGATCCAACCCCAAGTGCTTTATTTACACGGTGTGCTAATCCCATCTAGATGAAACTTTTTTTAATCTGTAAAACTCTTGATCAGTCTCTCTTACAGCTCTCGCTCCGTGGCCACGAGGCTGGCGTGCTTTCTCCAAAAAAAAATTGTGTTCTGAATTATGCTGTTTCTGATCCTCCAAGAATCAGCATCAGCTGTTCAGAATTAGGGGGCCTGGTACCCAGAACAAACAGGTTAGCAAACCAGCAACTCTGCTTTCCTCCCTCCAAAGTACTTATCTATGACTGTTTAAAAGTAACACGATTTAAAAATAAGGTAACACTTATAATAAATAAAATAACACTTAAAATACTTAGCGGTCAAAGTCAGATTTAAGTCTATAGCATATTTTACTATGGAAAATGTCTCAAAGCAGCTTTAAAATGTTCTATTACAGTGTTCCCTCGTTTATCGCGGGTGGTCCTGGAACTGTATCCGCGAAGTAGGGACGCTATATTTATTGAAGTATTTCTACACTATTTTAGCCGTAGAACTTGCAGAACGTTTGGGTTTCATGGTAGGGCTTGAATGAATTCAGTCTGTAATGAAACTTTCACAAACAGAGAACACAACACCGCAGATAAAAAAGTGAGTATTCATCCGCTGAGTAAATGCGCTATTTACTGTAAATCTTAATATTTTATGATTTATAACGTTCCTTTATTGTTAGAATGAACATTTTTAAGACATTTTCATAAATTTTGTCATTTTTTTTTTATGTAAACGTTCCGGAAAAACCCGGGAAACAGCGAAAATCTGCCATATATTTTCTCCATTCATATTTGTTTAAAAACCGCAATGCACCAAATCCATGAAAGGTGAACCGCGAAGTGGCGAGGGAACACTGTGTCGTACATTTTGTAAGACCAATCCCAATTTGATCAAACCTAGGGCGACAGTGGAAAGGAAAAACAATCCCTAAAAGTTATAAGGAAGAAACCTTGGACCAAGACCACTTATCGTAATACTGGAGTAATTCTACCTTAATAACTACATGAATTTATGAATTGCTCCTGCATCAAGGCATGAATGAGACTTTATGCACGTGTAAAGATTGCTCACAAGTATTACAAAAAAATAATAATAATTTCGCCAAATCAAACAGCCAGGAGAAAACACATTGCACTGTATACCATGACATCACAAGGATACTGCGAGCAGGATATATTTATTATTTTACGCCCCTACAGACGTTGAACGGGACACCCTTCCCTACAAACTACACCCATGAACGAGATTGAGTGTTTATATTGAGAATTTGTCAAGTGTCCCAGCTTAGCTTACCGGATGAAAACAATAGTCACGAGTCCTTTCTTCCCTAAAATTCAGTTAAGGTTGATTTCATCTCAACAAGAGGATCCAATCCAATCAGCTAAGGTTTCTAGCAGTGTCTTAAGAGCATACTGACCGACTTTAGCCACTCATCCACAAACCTAAAGTGCATCCAAGCTCGTTTGATTGGACTGATAACTGGTCATTTTATGTCTGCACTCAGTGTCTCAAATCAAACTCTCATCCTATAACAGCCTCTTTCCACCGTGTGACGTTATTCTTTTGATCCAATAAACGCAACACTATATCTTCAAAAACTGTCCAACAACTGGTGTGTTTTTGTCGTGCGTTATCCACGTGCGCCACCTATTGACACCAAACTGCAATGCATATGAGAACACAGAACGGACTACAGAGGAATGAAGCGCAACATGTCCATGAGTTGCGGACACTCTCCAGCTTGACAGCTGAATTTGTTGACAATTACTTTAATTGCATTTTGTCGTGACAATTTTAAAATGTAAAACAAATTGCCCATTTTTTTGCTGGACCAGCGACCGCCAGTGGTGCAGACTGATTCTAGTGAGAATGACGCAGCTGACCTTTTGGTAGATGGTGGCATTGCGAGCAGCCGTGGCCATCCACACCTCCTTGTAGAACTGATCGCTGATAGGGTCAGTGATGTCTATGCTTGGATCTGTGAACGCTCCAAGAATGGTCCTATTGAGAGAAGAAAGTTGCCGGTTTAGGTTGAGGAAAACAGTTTAATTCTAAACAAGTGTCATTTGTATGTCAAAACTAGGGATCTACACTGGACATGTGGTATGTATTACACTGTGGTCCGGCACTTGCACCTGTCATGAGAGACTTGGGCGTCTGTGGTGAGGCAGAACACAAAAAGATAAATAGTAACAGAACTGGGACCTTAACCCGGACCAATAGACTGAATTGGGAAGGGAGCCAGTGGAAGAGTCCTTGCCAGGCCAAGGTGGCCAGCTGATGGTCAGCTCCCAGAGTGCTTTCCAGCTCACTGCTAGATGCCATCTCAGGTTCCATCCTTTCCTATAAATTAGTCCCGTTTCCATTAGAGATTTGTTTAGAGTTTTCCAAACACATATGTTGAGCAAGAGATTCTCTGGTCTCTGGTGCTAGGTTTTTGTTCTGGTGTGAACTGTGCCCCAAAGTGACGATAAGCAGAAAATCAATCAGGACTCAACCTAATATCAATTGAATTGCAAGAAGCCTATTACAATCTGACCATTTTGGTGAGAATACCGTAGAGTGCAAAGGTACTCGGTCACCATTAGACTGTTTTAGCTTTCTATATATTTTTATTCATATATCATTTTAAATTGATAAATATTTTTTACATTTTCATACAAGAAACGTAGACATTATTTTTAATTTATTCTTATTCTTCTGAAATAAAAAGAAATGTTTTCTCTTGCTTATTTAACATATGGTGAAGCAACAATAGAACTGTTTTTTTTTTTTTTTACAGTTTACACCCCTTTTATTTGCACTTTCTGTATCCTACACTTTCTATGTCTCTGTAAGTAAAAATACAAGGGTTTCGTATCATGTGATATGGACAGAGAGAATGAGAAACTCTCACCTGAAACATTCCAAACGCAGCTGCAGTCCAAACCGCCCAGCCTGATACTCTTGTCCATCCATAACAGACATTTCAGTCTCTGTGTCCTCAAAGATGACTGCCACCTCACTGTCCCTCTTCCCAAGCATACTGCGGTCGTTGATGTTGGCAGAACCTGGAGCAAACAAGAAGTATAAGAAGAAGAAAAATGACAATAAGGAAAGGTCTTGAGTTTAGGAGTAGCACAGAACAAACTCCTTTTTTACCCACGTGTTTCTACTTCTGGTGGTGCTTCATTAAAAGCATTTCTAACTGGAAGTTCTTCCAGTCTGTGTTTGAATGAATATGTAATATCAAATCAACATAGGGGCGGCATGGGGGTTCAGTGGGGGGCACCGCTGCCTCACAAAAAGAAGGTCCCGGGTTCAATCCCAGGGTGGAGCGGCCTGGGTCCTCCCCGTGTCTGCGTGGGTTTACTCCGGGTCCTCCGATTTCCTCCCACAGTCCAAAGACGTGCGTGTAAGGTTAATTGGTGTCTCTAAATTGTCATTGGCTTGTGTATGCAAACACCTCAGCCGTGTAACTGGAAACAGCTGCACGCTTTATCCCAAGCCCGGATAAATGGGGAGAGGTGGAGAAAGCAATGGCAAAACTGCTCCACCATCCTGCCGAAATACTTCGTGGATCACATCGATGAAAGACAGAAATGTGTGGAGATCCAGGATCCATCAAGTGACCGAGAGTCGGCCGCGACTGTACGGTTAATCCGATTCCAAAGTGGCCCTTAGTGTGTGCATGACTGTGTGTGAACCCTAAGATGGATTGGCGTCCCATCTAGGGTTGTTCCTGCCCTTGCATCCAGAGTTGCCGGGTGGGCCACGACCCCATGTGGATTAAGTGGAAATCAACAGATTCTGTCACGGACAGCATTTGGTATCAGCCAGTCCCAATTCTGAGCTTAACTGAATCTACTCTTTATGCTCCAAGTGTTGCCCAGTATCACAGGGGTGATGATGACAAAGTCAGAACTGATGCAGAACTAAGATTTCATGCCAATATTGTGCATCCCATAAGCACAAATGCACGGCATAATAAAAAGAAGCGTTTAACTGTCTCTTTGGCAAGTCTGCTCACCAATGATGACTGTATTGTCGTCTGCGATGAGCATTTTGCTGTGGACATAGATCAGCTCCGTCACCAGCTTGCCTTCCAGTTCAGCGTGGGTCCTCAGACCCCCAAAAGAGATGTAATTTATCCACTGATCTCCCACTGCAGAAGAAGAGAGAACAGATAACATGTTCAATGCTGCAGCCATCACTGTGGTACTAACAGGAAGTGAATCTTTCAACAGCAAACAAGGGCATTGTGGTGCTGTGGTACTTCACAGCACTGTGTTAGATTAGTGGGTTGTGTGGTTTGCTAGAGAAAGAACAAGTTTCCATCTTATCAGTATATTAATAACTGCAGGGTGCAGTGATCTGACCGAGCCCCTTATGATACCGTATCACTACACCACGCATACATGTTTTGTTTCGCCCCGTGATCTGCGGTACTTTTGGGATCTGTATCAACCTGGCACTGAGAAACAACATTCTTTATAGTAGGGGTAAGATAGGGAGCAGCTTAAAATCACTAGTAAACCTCAACACCATCTGAGGTTCAGTAGTACATCATGGGGCTGATCATTCTCAGTGTGGCTGATGGGGCTGGGGCTGATAGCTCTCCACAGCTTTAGCAACCCTAAGGGGACACCGTAGTACCGTCGTGCAACTGTGGATGTACTGAACTTAATAATTCAAGAATCAAACAAGGAAATGAGAAATGAGAGTACAGTACATGACAATTAGAGATATTTTTAATTGAAAAAATTATGTTCCCATTTACATTTCCACTCGATATTTAGGAGATGTAATTATACAGAATGACTTACAGATTATCATACGGATCAAGCAAATGTGGGTGAAGAGGTTTGCTGAACAGTCAGCTACGGGATGTGAACCGAGGTTTGGACGGGTTTGTACATTTTCAGTTTTCACGTTTACATTTTCACTTTAGACAATTACGATTTCATTCCCAACACATAAGGTCACTTGTTTACACTTTCAATTTTTTGTTTCGTACGCTTTCAGTTCTTACACTTGTGCTTTCAGTTCAATGTTTATGTTTTCAGTTTGTACGTTTCTGTTTTTTTGTTTTCAGTTTACATTGTTCACAATGTTTCCATTTTCAGTTTTTACACTTTAGCGCTTTCCGTTTTTGCTCTCTTCAGTTTACATTGTTTACACTGTTTGTAAACGTTCTCAGTTTTCACATTTACGTTTTCTGTTTTTATGCTTTCAGTTTTCGTTTCGTACGCTTTCAGTTTGGACGATAAGGTTTTGGGGTAACATTTACGTTTTCTGTTTTTATGCCTTCAGTTTTGATGTTTCCAGTTTTGATGTTTACACTTTCAGGTTCTGCTTATGCATTTTCAGCTTTTAGGTTCATGTTTTCAGTTTTCAGTGACTCCTCTGGCAGGTTCACGTTTACATACAGCACATGCCCCTATACACTTACTCTCTTTCTTCAGCTGGGACATGATGGAATGCTCTCCCCTTACCATTGTCCTGAAAAAAAAACCAAACCTGTGACATCGAATCATTTAACCCCAATATTGCACATTTTACAAATTGAACATTTAACACAAAACCGGAGTCTTGGTCCCAGTCCCTGATTACATACAGAACCACAGTATCTTCAACATCAGACCCCCCGGCATTAATATCACTTACCTGTAATTAAAATGCATGATGGCCTGGAGAGCACTGCCTCCTCCTGTGTTGATGTCTCCCTCGAATCCAGGCAAGAGAGGAGTAACCACATACACACGATACTTTTTACCCTCCCTGTTTGATGAAACAGTAGAAATGAAAAGGCTTACACATGCTTAGAAAGCTCTTTCATTGTGCTTATTAAAATCTTGGCTGAAGTGAACCCTGTAGATAAAGCCAAATAATAATAATATACCTCAAAACAAGCACAACAGTAGGTGTGTTTATATTTGGAATGGAAAGCGCATGCTGTTACGGTACTGAACACCCAGTGTTTTATACCTATTTAAAACAAAGCCTTATGCCCATTATCATAGATTTCCACATGGTAACCAACCCAAAATACAGGGGGATGCAGCCAAGAACCCAGGGCTAAACACCGGTCATGGTGTGCCTGATTTAATGAAAAGGTTGGCATGCTAGTCCTAATTCAGGGAGAATTTTAGAACTGAAGACGGCTCCTAAATCCAAATAAGCATACAAATACAGACAACTTAGCAAAGGTCCCAGAAAACACATTAAATGGCGTCTGTGATAAATCTAGCTGCCTGCCTACAATTAAGTCTTAATGATTTAGTCATCATTTAGTTTATTTATTTTCTAAACCTTTGGTTTTCTACAACAGTTTTAGTCTGCGATTAGTGTACAGGATGAGCCAAAAGGCAAGGGCAAGTCGTTTTCAGAAAAAAAAAGGAAAATGGAATCAAGGAAAGAAAACTGGATCAAGGACAAGTTTTTTCCAATATGAAGGTGGTCATGTAGGATATCGAACAAGACCAGAATTGTCCCAGAAATCAGCTTTTTTAATCAGATTTGCAATATCTCTTATTGTTCTTTTGTTGTTCGTCACAGGTAAATAAAGATGGAATCGATTTTGATCATTATGAACAGACCTCTCAGTTGCATCCCTCAAATTCTAAGAAACTGTGACTCCGAAGACCACTACCGATGAAGAAAACTCAACAAGTAAAAAAAAAGTCACGCGATGTGTCCTGAGACTTTTGACTCACACAGAGGTCTACCTAATTGATACTCGAACTAACAATATTACTAGGTCTGGGCAACCAAAAATGCACTGACTGAATCATCGGGGTACTACCGAGCACCAATGGTATAATGGCCAATGACCACTAATGGCCATATATATTGCTCAGTCTCAAAAAAAAAAAAATTAGAAAAACAGCGTCTTTAGGGCATAGTAAAAGTATTTAATGTGATCGCTTGAGCAATAGCAGCATCTGGTAGCTTTATCGAGATGCCAAGTTGAATCATCTTGAGGCTTGATCAGGAGTGGTCTTTTTGGAAGGGTAGCATCCATGAAACTGCTTTTTAAGAAGGTAAACTGGGTGAAAATGCTAAAAGACCGAAATGAAGATTAACGGAAAAGAGTACCATGGAGTGTTTAATCCAAAAAAAGGTTGGGTCAAGTCGTTGACAATGTGTTCAATATAGTGGAGTACACCACTGATAAACCAATAGATCTACTGGTGGCCTAAGAATTTTGCACAGTAATGGACATATACTTTATAAGGCATTCGGACAACATCCCCATCGCACAACATGCAATATTATTGAATGTATTGCAGATTTTATATACTGTATATACTCAGTCTTGCGAACAATTAGGCCCGATCAGTCATAATAAAAACCACTGAGAAAGGAACGACAGTAAAATTGTGATGCTCTGGGCAGAGCTCTGCTGTGAAACCCTCAATACTCTCTTAGCTAAAGCTTAGCTTAGCTTACTCACTTAGCTAAACACTGTTAAAAACTTTAAAAGTTTGATCTCACTTGTAGGCTCTGATGATCCGCCGTGCAATGGCGTCCCCAATCTTGTTGTAGACCAGCTTGTTGTCAGCACAGCTTATGAAGAACTGGTTCTTAAAAGGGAAATTATTAACCAATGAATACTTTAACAAGCAACGTTTCTACCTTTTAAAATATGCTTTATGTTACAGTCATCCACATGCACCCGGCATCGACACCGAACGCTAACGAACATTAAAACCACTGAGTGTGCAGGGACCTGGCAACAGCCCTTCATGACAACAGTACTCCCTAATGCCAATGGCCTCGTTTGGCGGGATAATGCCATGCTGCTAAAATTATTCAGCAATGCTTTGAGGAACATGATGAAGACTGTATGGCGTTGCCATGGACTCCAAATTCCCCAGATCACAATCCAATCGAGCAGCTGTGAGATTTGCTGCCCAAACTAATTTAAGCCAAGGAGGTTTACAGGAATTGAAGATTATGCTGTGAATGTCTTGATGCCCTACAGGACAGGATCCCGCCAGAGGTCTTGTGTAGTCCATGCCTTCTTCTTAGGTAATGTATACAAGCAAACCAAATGCAACCCTAAACCTGCCACTAGATTTGATAAACGTTGTACTGTGCAGAAGTCTCTGGCCACCATTGGTCTAGCTAAAGCGCTGTATTAGCAGTCAAATACTGGCCATATATCATGATTTTTCAGTCTCTTTATGAGAATACAACCCGGAAATACAGTAAATCCGTATGCATTATTAAATACTACAAGCAACATCGCAAAATTAGAAAACCAGCTTCTGCAGACAATTATTGTATATAATATAATATATAATAATAAGTATTGAATATTTCATTTTGAAATAACTCATTAATAATAAACTCATTTTTGGGACTTGGGACACCAAGTTCACCCTTCTACAGTGGTTGATCAGGAATGGTCTTTTTCGGAAGGGTAGAAGCCAAGAAACATCTTTTTCAGAAGGGAACAGGGGGATATGCTTAGCATGCTTGGGTTCACAAAGATTTGAATAAACACTAGAGGAAAAGAGTGTTATGCACTAATATTTGGGTCCAGTGTGTCATATATCTATGATCATAACACCACGGTGGCCTAAGACTTTTGCACAGTGTTAATAGTTTGCCTGTTCAGGCTGAGCTGTTAAACAGGGAAGACTCACCTCTATGTAGATGTAGTGCTTGCTGTTTTCTATTACGTGGACGTAGGCGTTGTGGATGGACTCTTCATGGTACTTTATACCAGCTGACCAGTCTGCTGCAGATCTCAGCACCTGAGGAGGGGCAGGGCAGTTGGGCTTTACATACCACACACAATAGAAGATACTGTACCACGTGCAGCATCAGAAACGGTGCTGACATATCTACAGCAGTGAGTGTTGTCAGTGTTACCTGAGCTTTAGAGGAGACACAACCTGGGACCTGATATTTGATCTCATTAGCAGTAGCGTGAGATTTGGGGAGAAGGTACGGGTAGGACAGGGACCTATACTTCGGTTTCACGAGCTGCGCGAACAGAAACAGAGCAATTGTTCAGTCGATACAGCGATTCCAGCCACAGCAGTTGCTTTGCTCAGCAATGTTTGTCACCTTGGTAAAATTCCAGCGCTGGATGAAATGACGAGCGACATCTCTGGCAGCCTTACCATGCACAACAGAGGCAATGTCATGCCAAGGCATTCTAGGAGTAATGTGTCTGTCGATGAAGTCTGAAAAAGAACCGAAAATTGCCATATTTCAGTGATTCCACTGCTCCAAACCGAACTGGTATTTTTTATATACTGATTCAGAGTTGGACTTGTCGCTTATAACGTAATGTGGTTATGCAGACTTTCAGTTTAGGAAGCTGCCATTACATAATTGTCTTCCACTGCAATCCCTACCCAAGATTCAAACCCAAGCACTTCCAATCAAGCCACCAGTAAATGAATTGTCACTGCATAAACTGAATGTGCAGCTTCTCAATGATAGGAAGGAAGTGGAAGGTGCAGGTAGAGCCAAAATGCCATTAAGAGACCATGCATCATCTGCATTAGTTATGCAACACAATTACTCCTTGCAGAATTCGATTTCACAGCTTTTATGTTCATGTTTTTATGTTCATCATTAGTTGTAGCAGGGACATGACATGGTTGCCAGAAAGGGACATAACCTACCTCATGTTTTGTCAGGCGAGATTGCATATATGTAGTTCTGAGTAGATTACAAGAGTTTGGAATAGGGTAGAACTCATAAAATAGCCCCTGAAGTACCCTAATATCAATATTACATAAAGAAGCAGTCCAAAAGCTACATATATATAATATATATACATATATATAACTGACAGAGAAAATGCCCATACCATACCTAAAGTATATTTCCCAAACCATCACAGCACTAAGGTTATTATTACATAATTGATGATTCAATAAATACGACTACATGACTATTTAAGATCATCTTTTGCAAACAGAACCCTGTCCTGTATGAATGTGGCAGTAATTAAAAGGGCAAGCCATAATTCCTGACCCTCTACTGAACATCCACAATCTTTCGGGCATGAATGGTTATGACATTGTTATTGTGCCCTTGGTGATGAAATCCAAAATGACCATATCATAAATAATTAACATGGTGTGTACTGAACCATTTGAACTACTAAATTAAGTATGGATAATATTATAATATAATTGCAGTGGCAAGGATTTTTAAATCAACAAGGATTAACAAAATGATTTACCATCAAACGGTTTGTCCAGCTGGACCCAGTCCTTATGAACAAAGTTGCAGTAGTCTTTGCCATGCCAGAACCGAGTGTTTCCCATCAGCCCAATGACATCAGCGTTCAGGCCCTGGGCTGATTCTGCCTCTGAGACAAAAAGGCGGTAAAAGTTAATAAAACCATAAACAAAGACACGAGAGATTTTGACGGTTGAGACAAAATTCTTAGACAACTCATGTAAAACATATTGTATGGCAATCATGTAGTACATTTAGTACCCATTCTGTCACCAAAGAAGTCACTGTGTCATAAACGCGGTACTATTTTGAATAGAGAGGCGCATAACCACTCGTAAGTATAACATGTCATACAGTAGAGATGCACCGATTGCAATTTTCCAATTTCTGTTTTATTTTTACTATACGACTGGCTGATTCTGATTTTCTTTCTGTCTAAGAAGTATATATTTCAGAGTATTCTAACCCATGAGTTACTCACAAAGTATTTAACATGACATCTACATGCAGTTCTACCTAAAAAACGATAGGGGCCGCTAATTTTCCTTTAAAAACTTGCATGCTGGTTTTATTTACATTTACATTGACGGTATTTAGCAGCCGCCCTTATCCAGAGCGACTTACGACAGTGTTTTTAAACATGGCATATACTAGCCGGAATTACATGGTTAGTATTTCCCTAGTATTTAGTTGACTTTGGTTGTAAGTAGTGTTGCAGGCTACCATTATGAAGCTCCTTTTGAAATATTTATGAGCATAACTGTATAGCAGTTTAATCCAGGGTGTAAACTATTTGTTTTTTGTCAAACAATTAAGTTATTACGACCAGTACTGTATATGTACATGTATATGTACAGTACTGCACCAGTATATGGTAACAATGAAATAATGTATGGAAATCAGTGGTTATCATCAGTGGTGCTGCTTTTCCGGAGCCAGCAGAGGCAGAAGCAGCAAAGAACTGCATCAAAAAGTTTGTCATTTTAGAATAAAAGAAGGTTTCTGGGAAAATGTCTTTCTTACAGTTGTTTGTGAATCACTAAGATTACTAATCATGAGAAAACACCCCCCTCTCCCCCCAGGTGCAGTGCAGATCAGAGATTAGGTTCCAAATGTAACAAAAAGAAGCTAATTTACTTTAGGTTGCGTAAGAGAAGCTTTAGCGTGGCTCATTAAAGCTTTTCAGCACTTTCCCAGGGAGGGTTCCCTTAATCCATGCACTCAGTCAGTCATCATCACACATTCATTCATTTTCATAAACGTTTAATCCAATTCAGGATTTGGAACCAGCAGAATGGGGCATAAGTCAAGTCAACAAAGCATCTGAGGGCACATAAATGTACTCTTAAAAGATCACGCAAACAACAATGACCAATCTAATATTGTAAAGCTGCGTCAAGACAATGCGCCATGCTAAAAAGCGCTATACAAATAAATTTGACTTTGACCAACCAATTCCTGTTCCCTAATTCAAGTCCAGTTAAGTGCAGTTAAACATGATTGCAACAGATCTCTTATGTGAGCTGCCATATTCAGAACACACAAGTGTTTCCCTGAAAGGAAGGCAGAGGACCACTTATGTCTAGCTCTGAACAGAAGACGATAACTGGCATTGCCAGTGCTGAGTAGATAATGGTGGTTGCCAATGATGGTGTTTGTCAAATCTCAATCAGATCTGTGTGGCAAATGTATGAGAACCTTTGCGTTAAGGATGTACCTGTATAGTAATAACTGCAACTAAATCTTTCTGGTAACTGTTAATCGACCCTGCACATCAGTTTGGAGGAATTTCCACACAGAGCTGCTTCCATTCTGGGATACTGGTAGGCTCCTCGCATGACCTGCTTCCACAAAATTCCTCACTTTGCAGACAATCTAGCTGCCTGTTGACTTAGCATGGCTCAAACCCATCCTATTAAATGGAAACCCCTGCCTCTTGGAGATGCAAAAAGGTTCACAAACATCTTTTCATTTTTTTATAACATGTGAATGCCTGAGAAATATTTGCAGTAAAGCTTTGAGCAGAACTGAATTGTTGAACTACTTTAGACCGAACGTCTTCGTCTTTGTTACGATTTGACTGAAAATCCGACCACAATTTACAGGTATTTATTACAGACGATAGGTTCACCAGTTGAAAACGAAATAGTACTTACTTTCCTCTATGCTTTCTGTACTGCTCACGCTATCGGAATGGGCCAGGCCGTGTCTCTGCAACCGTTTTCGGATACTGAAACGACTTTTCCTGGTCTTTCCATAACCCTTCATCTTGGGCTGTTCCACCAACTCTTTACTCGAGCTGTTTCCATTGCTCGGGGATGAACTCTCTGTAGGAGAGGCCATGCTACTTGAGGCCTCTGTTACATTCTGCAGTCGTGGATAGAAAGATAAGATTGTAGCGCTCATTGACCAACAGCACTGAGGCCTGAAAAAGGAGTTCTCCAGACACCGCAGCTAGTTGGTACCACGTCATATCGGATATACACAACACACAAACCAAACGCTGACATTCACTGATAAGTGAAGTGAATAACAGAGTGTGTGCACATGCACATCATGATCATATTATGATTATTCAAAATCATGTGAAGAGCATGCTCCGATTTCCCACGTTCACATTAAGAACGTACACATTTTTTTTTTATCTCAGCTTGTGGCCTGTGTATGATATGATCAAAATAAGGGAATCTAAATCAAAGCCATTCTAAATGCTGATCACCTCTGAATTGAGAGTCCTTGTCACACTCCCAACATCGGTCAGTCGATGTTCTTGATCGTCCCAACGCCCGTATGCCAAGTCAATTCCTCCCACGAAGGCCACTGATTGGTCAATAACCACAATCTTTTCATGATGGGCCCACAGATAGACAGAGGAAGACACATGGTCAGGATGTCTCATCACCTGAAATGAAGAAAATGATCAGTATCTCGGGTTTTACTCTTCTTCTCTCAGCTGGTCCTTTCCCACTAGTATTGCTCTACGTTTTTACCTTGATATTAGGGTGGAGCTGCTGCAGTGTCTTTTTGCTGTATTCACTGTTGATCCCAAGAGCCAGTTCCACTTCCTTATACAGTAACACAAATATCCGCACTCCCTTTTGCTGCAAACCGCAACGTCAATATCAGTAAACGGACAAGAGAATTTCCTAACGATTTGCATTTCAGTTTTAAATACTTTAAGGACTTTTTTGAATGTTATCCTTCTTCTAAGAGCTTCTCGTTTTTCTAATATTTGTTAACAAACAATCTAAATTAGGAAATCATCTTTTTTAAGATTCTGCCACTTTCACTGAATTCATGATTTTTTTTGCTTGAGGAGAATATATATATATATATATACACTCCTCAATCAAAAAAAATCATGAATTCAGTGAAAGTGACTGGCTTATTTTATTGTCACGAGTATATTAGAATTCTAATATACTATATTCTAATATTTTATAAAAACTGCAGCTCCTTTCACAGAGGCAAGCTCTTCGTTTGCATCTACAGTCTCACGTTCTTTATCTTCAGTCTCTGTTCTATGTTGTATAATCTACCATAGCAACAGATCCTATCCCACATGTTAAGACTGCTATGCTCTACCCAGAATATTATTTGGAAATACCGTTATACACAGAGGTCCATAGCGTTGTGTCTGCTATGCTACAGTGTATATGGTGGTATGCGACAATTAAAACCGTTATACCGGATGTACCGTCACCACTAGTCAATTTCAAACCTTAAACATTTAAGCAGTTAACACTGTTGGATTAACTTACTGCTTTGCGCCTCAGAATGCAGTCCAGGCGCCAGCGATTGCCTTCCACGACAGGCCTTTTAAGGAAAATCTCAGGACTCAACCTACATAGCCAAAGCATGAGCAATGTCAGCAAATGAAAAAAAAGCATTAGTCTCATTTTGACTCCAGTTACTCTACTATAGCATACACACCAGCAAACACTAAACATTACAGAGATATTGTTATTTCACACACCAAGGGTGCATGCGTGTTCCAGATGACAGCGTTCATACAGCCGGTAGTCTAACTTTTCACAATATACAGCAGAACCTCGGAATTCAACCTTAACGTGTTCCAGAAGGAAGTTGAACTCTGATTTGTTCTAAGTCTGAATTTCTGATTTTATGGAGAAAATTCTCCATAAAAAATCATGCAAATAGAATTAATCTGCTCCTGACCTCCAAATTGTGTTTTTTTAATGTTTATATCTATGTGTAATTAAAGATTAAAAAGCATCAATACAGCAAAGGGATCTAATCCATTAATAATAATCAATAAGTACATGAAATAAGTGAAATATAAAGACAAATCAGTGAAGTGAAAGTTTATATATCTTTTCACTGGGACAGCAGTGCAGAAACTGAGGGTGTGTCTGAAATACTACCCATAGACTGATGTAATATACATATATGATACGGATATGTAATATAATATACACAATATGACTATTATTGGATACGATTTATTCTACTTCATAATTTGGGTTTGGTGATTGTGGGATTGCCAGACTGTATTTGGGCATTACTGCCACCTACTGGACTAGATTATGTGCATCATCTTTGGATGATCACACCATTGAGTGTTTTATTTGGGGTGTCTGTGTACAAAAGTCAGACGTTTTTTTTTTTTCAAATTTGTGGGCAAAAAAAGTCAAAGTGTTTTCATTCTGCTGTATTTAGTGCAGTGTTAGCATAGCAAGTTTAGCTATTGGACTGTTAACCAGATAGATGAGGGATCCACTGGGCCACTGAGCAAGGCCTATAACCATTCATTGGCTGCACTGTTTTATAACGATTTTATCATTGCGTGGGATACAAATGGATCTGCTAAATTTTGTAAATGTAAAAATCCACAGGTCCTGGATAACTGATGTTTGGTCTTTAAATACAGTCGAATCCGGTTAATGGGGGCACATCGGGACAGGATCATTTTGGTCCTAATATCCAGCTGGTCAGATTAATCGAACATGCCCTATGTTACAAGACGGGACGTGCTATCATTTACGTAACATATTAAATGTTTATTAAACCTTTATTGTACGATTTACACGTATAGCGAACGTACAAACAAGAACTACTG